>VXBQ01007007.1:426741-466078 GCA_013400175.1 Phainopepla nitens | reverse complement strand
AGGAATCGGGGCCGGGGGAGCCGCGGTGCATCTCCGGGGTGTGAGGGAGGGCGGGCGTGACAGGAATCGGGTCTCGTTTATCAGGGGCGGGGGCGGGAACGCACAGCCTCCCCCGGCCCGGGGCTCCTCGGTGAACCTGACCCAGCGGTGCGCCGGCGTGTGTAGAAACAGAAATAAGAAACACCAGGGAGGGCATAATTGCCTGCACAGCCTAACCCTGGAGAGATTGTACCCCTCTCACGAAGAACTGTCCCCAAGGCTGTGCCTGCTAAGACACCCTTTTATTTTTTTTTAATTTTAAATTATTTTTTCTATGAATTTAACTTTGCTTCATACATAACCCCATTGTTTGATTATTATTAGTAGTATTAGTATTATTTTAATTCACTTTCCATCACAGAACATCACCGTGCAGGTTTCCGAGGGCTGTAGGGGGTGGATTATAACCCTTCAGTGTTTAGAGAGGAATTGTTAGCTGAATTGCGCTTTATGGAATTGCCTCCCTGTGTAACCGTGACTTCCCAGGAGGATCTTTTCTCTGTACACCAGTCGCAAAGCTTGCGGTGGATTAGCTGGTTCCTGTGCCGGTGGCCTGAACATGTGTGCTTGGGGAATGGAGGCTTTTTACAAACCAACTTGAGTGCACTTCTAGCCGTGCATGCTAACAGAAGAGAACCTTGCTCAAGAATGCTTTCTTACCCTTACCATACCTATGGGTTAAGCCCATCAGCCAGAGAAGTCTAAATGGCAATCAAGTTGCAATCCTGTCAGAAGCCGCAATTACATTGTAGATATTGGTCAAAGCGGTGCTGAGTATGACTTGCAATAAATGTTACATGTTTGAAATTGTAACTGCAAGGTTGGGTCCAATTACTTGACAGAAATGATTATTCTTTTTTTCCGGAGTTGGTTTCCCTGACTTCTGAAAAACAGAGTGAGTATTGGAAGGACTTCTCGTAACTTCAGTTGTGAATATGAGTTGACTGTTTTGGTTTGTTTTTTTAACAAAGTAAGTCCGTAATGTAAATGTCACAAGAGGGAATTGCATCTGTCGCATATATTATGGTTTCCAGTTATAACAATGGTATTATGTTTATATCACAGAGAGATGTGTACTGATCGGTAATGTTCAGCAAAATAAGACTGCTGAATTAATGCAGAGTCTTTAAAAACATCATGAAAAAAAGCCTTTTTAACATCCAACCAGTTTGATAAGAAAAGTCAGTTTAAAATTTTGTTTTATTGCATTGGAAAGTCAGCTGGGTAAAAGCATTGAAACTTAACAAACGAACGAAAAATGGAGCTCCTGAGAAACAAATATTTTCATTGTCTTCTAGTGTCCCTACTTGAAGATTTCATCTTTTAAATAATTTTGCAAAAAAATGTCTTTTTTATTTCTTTGGTTTCCAGTCTCTCCCTGACAATGACCTGGTATGTGAACTGTAGTTGACAGGTTGATTTTTGTTTCTCCACTTAAATTTTTAAACAATGTGTCCCTGAGTAGGTTTATGGGACTTCCCCCCCATAAGATTTAGATGGGTTGCATCTTCATATGATTGCAAAATCCAGGTTTTCCACATGGCATGAGATAGATAAAAGTTGTGGTTTTAGGCCAGGCAGCTTTTGTCTCCAGTTCTGATATATGATTTGAGCTAGTAAGTAGACCTTTGTGTCCATGAAGAGAATCATTAGGGTGCCAAAGAAACACAAAAGGCCAGCTGGGTGGTTGGTTTTTATTTTTTTCTTCCCAAGGACCTGTAGTCCAAGTGACCAAATTATTACCTTGTTAAAGTGTTTGTTGATGTTGCCTATAGGACAAAATGATTTTCATCAACATGGGCAGGATAACAATACTGCCATGTTTTGATGGCACTGAGAATGCATTATTTATTTTTTTTAGTCTTCCATTTTGAAGCTTGATGTTAGATTAAGTTGATGCATCAGCATGGTTTTTGCTGTGCAATGCTTCTTACTTAGAAGCTTTGTGGGTTTTTTTACTGATTAGAGCTTTGTCTATAAGATATTGTAAGTCTGCTTTTTTTTAAATTCTGAGAAATCTCTTTCTTTGTGTTGAAATGTATAATGCCTGATTCCGCATGTTAAACTTCATTAAATGTGACCAGATTTGCAGGTGGAAAAACAATACAAAAATTTGTATTGAAGGGAAATGGGTTTGAGGGCCACTGGAAATTAGGTGCAAAGTTGATGAAAACTTTTTTTTTTTTAATACTGATTATGCACATTTATCTTTACAGAAATATTTTCCAGTATGGGTAGGGTTTGTGGGTGTTTTCACTGTTGAATAATTTCTTCTCTCTGAAAGAGTTATCTTTTGTGCCAGAGGCTGGGAGTGGATTATGTTTTTTAGTAACTAATAGAGTTGTTAAGATTAGTAGAAATAATTTTTACAATTTCTTTATTATATTTTATTTCTAGACTGAATTTTCAAAGCAGATTAGATCATAGAGTTAAATTAACTTTTTGTCTATGGCAGTATTGCATTGAATGGTTAAATTGGGCTGTCCTTGGAGAGGGATGTCCCAAGGGAAATCCTGGATGCTGCAGGAAGTGGTGTAGCTGATTCCCAAGGTACTCTTGGTTTAGTACTAAAACAGTGCTCCAGCATGGTGCCAGTTAGATGTGCCACAAGTCAGATGTAAAACTAAGATCCGACCTGCCAGACTGATGGAGATCCCTCTACCTTTTACTCTACAGCTGTTGCCAGATGTTGGTTTGCTAATGTCACTGAGGATCTAAACTCTCCATGTACACATGGCTTTAGTATTTACTTTCTAACCTGAATTGTTCTGTTTTGTTGCTTGGGTACTGAGAAATTACTTTGTTCCTCTTGATAGAAGACTGCATTGAGTATAGTAATTTTCTACATGTGACCTTTAAGACAGTTTGAAATCTTTTTAGATGAAAGATGTTATATAAATGTAAGGAACATAAGACTGTAATAATTACTCCTTTCTTGAACAAATCTCCTGCTGAAGTTCATTAGAAACACAAGTGAGGAATACTTAATAGAACCCTAAGGTACTGTGCTATAGAGGGGACTGGTAGCAACCTCTATATTTAGGTTGCTTAATAGCTTCCATTCTAAAGAAATTGTATGACCTTTTTGAGAAGGTTTGCTGTTTGCAAAAGCCATTTTTGTTTGGCAAGAGGAAAAGTCCATAAGCTAAATAAGTGGTCTGATTTCCTTACCCCATGAAATTGTTTACGTTTTGCTGAGAAAAAAAAATCTTCATTCCCTCTCTGTCACTCATATTGTATGGAAAAGTCTTTGCTAGAGCACTGAAAAAGCCCAGACTGGAACTGTGTAAAAGCAACAGAGGCAATGGTGGTATGCTGAGAACACGAAGGGAATTAGATGGCTCCTAGGGAGGTTATAATGGCATTGCTGAATTTGGTTTGACTCTCACAATTACTGCTTTGTCAAAAGAAAGCTGCCTCCATTGGCAAGGTACCATTTCTTTCTTTCCTTCTGTTCTTCATGGCACTGTCTGAATCAGGAGTGTACCAATACTGGTTGACCTTCAAGAATTGGGCTGGATCCCTGGACAAACCTTATTGCAGAGAGTATTTGCTCACAGTTTGTCTATCCTAAAATAGAAGTTTAGATTTTGTTTTCCTTGCCAGCTAACGCCATTAGTCATTGTAATTTAGATGTGTTGTAAAGCTGAAGATTGGGAGTTTGTGTTGCTGGGAAGAAGTACACAAGAGGATTGGCATCCCCTCTGAAAGAGTGCATGTTTCTTACTCTCTGCTGCCTTCTAGGAGGCTGCATTACTGCCCACTTGTCACCTCTCTGTTTCAACTTCCTCAGAAGTGTTATTGATGCTCTTGTTATTCAGTTAGCAATAGTATCCAGATTTAAAATTACCTGTCACTTTGCTTCCTTCATGTGGTTTTTATGCACGTGGTCTGATCTCTAGTTGCAAGATCCTATTCTTTTTTCCATGCTGTTACAACCCATTTCTCCTTTCAGTGTGAATGGTGAGCATCCAGGGCAGTGTAGTGAGAGCTACAGGAGGAACTGCAAATACTGGCTTTCTAAACTTTGAAGTGCTTGGAATGATACTCAACAGTGTGAACAAAGGAAAAAAGGATGCAGGGACGTGCGATCAATTTTCCCTTTCCAGACTTGATAACATTCTGTGATTTTTAAATTAGGAAAAAGGCTATTTTCACTAATAGTATTCTCTTAGCTAGTAATAGGGAAAGATTTGTTATATAGATGTGTACTTTATGATTGTTATGGGTTTATTTTATTTTTTAGAACTACTTTCATTACTTGCTTTGAATTCAATAAAAACTTAATCTTGTCAATGAATCTGAGTCTTAGTGCATGCTGTTCAAGTTCTTTTTTTTTTTTTTTTGGCTGGGGTAAAAGGAGAATAAGGAAATGAGACAGGTACAAATGACTTCTGTGAAATTTTGTGGCTTTTTTTTTTTTTTTACTTGGATTTAAGGTGGTTTTTTAAGAAATTCCTATTTGGTACACATGTTGACTGAGCTCTTATATGCAATATCATTTATGAAAGAGCCCCTGAAATTCATAGCCAGAATGAGAAAGGATGAATTTTTGTGGATTTGGGATCTGTACCTCCCAATGTCCTTTACTGCTGAAGTAGAGAGAATATATAACCAGCCAAAGGGGGGCATGGCTTCTGTGTTCTGTGATCTATTGATCTTCATCACTGAATCGTTCCTTTTCTCACAGGCTAAGGTATGAAATGCCAAATATAAATCCTACCAGACACCTAAGAGTGTGAGACATAAGGAACTGGGATAGAATCTTTGTATGTTTCCTTGGTATTTGGTCTGTATTCCTTGACTGTGCTTGAGTCTTCTAATGTATTTTATAATCATATCTGATGATCTCCTAAATATGAGATGCAGGTCTCTGCTTGGAACTGCCATGAGTTTGTTTTGTGCTGTGAGAATCATAAATAAAATGTTTAATTTTTTAACTTGGATATCAAGGTCATTTTTCTTCAGAAAACATGTGCAATGTGTTTAGTCATGTACCATCTGGATGTTTATAAGCACAAATCAGTTACATTTAATCAAATCTGGTATTTGTTTTTCTGTTGAAATGCACTACTGCCGAGGACAGAGAGTTGGTACTTCTCTTGTGTATCTGGTTTAACATGTCTGTTTCACAACAGCTTGTTAAGGACTCTTCTGCCTTCCAGAATGCAGCCTCCGTGTGTGCACATGCGCGCGTGTCGGGGGAAGGTTGGAAAGGAGAAAAAGAGGAAGAACTGCCCGTCATGCTGATTTTACAAATCAAGCTCAACAGACTCAAGAGCTGTTCGTTACTTGTGGTAGTTTAGAGAAGGAAGTATTTGCAGGAATGAAATGGGTGGGAAAATCACATAGAGCTTGGTAAAATATGGGTTATTTATTACAAGTTTTATGGTTTAGTGTTAATATTAAATTATGGAGAGGAGCAAGAATACATAGTACTCTTTTGCTCTGTAGATAGCTGTTGAGTAATCCAGTCATTCTGAACTTCCAGTCTTATTTTTAAAAAAGAGTTTTTAAAAGTAACCTTTGGAATTGTTTAGGAATTTATTTAGGAATTGTTTTCCCTGAAAAATACAGTGAAACCTAAGAATTCTGCACACATCAATTTCAATGTTATAAAACAATGAATGAATTTTTATTGATTGGGTGACTCTGTTAGATGCTTTTCATGGGTGTAGCTTGTATGGGCAATAGAGAATGCAATGGGCAGCCAACCAAAATAAAATCAAGTCTGTGTTTTAGAAAGGAGTAGAGAGAATGTTGTTGACTTTTTTTTTTAAGGTTAAATCTCATTTTAAATCTTTGTAGTTTTGAACCTTACAGTTATTTTAATTTGTTACTCTCAGAAGATCATAAAAATTGTAATCTACTTGATCCTACTACAGTCTGGTATTCTTTTGTGTCTTATTGTTACTGAAATAGGGCTTTTTTCATGTAGTTGTGGGGCCTGCTGTGCTTTGTGCTATCTTTTTTGGAATTCATAATTTTCATTTTGAGTCACCTTCATGCAGGATTGTCTTGTCAGATAGTTCTCACCACCTCTCAGTTGATTCTTGTTCTATTCCTTTTACCTTTGTCCAAAGTATAACTAAAAATAGAACCTCACTATAAGTGCTACCCTATAGACACATGTAAATGTATCTACAGCTGGTTGTTGGGAACTATTAAACAAGCAAACCCAAATTTTGAACTTCATTCTGCACAACTTTGTCCACATCATAGTTTAACTTAAGTGGAAGAATATATTTTTGACTGTATTGCAAGTCAAGACTGGCAACATGTATTTCTTTTCTCCTAGTCAGCAGGGATACTGGTCCATTAAAGAAAGAAACTAGACTGTCAAGCCAATTGGCTTTATCCTTTAATGCTCTCAATTCTTAAATAATTCCATTCTAGTATCTTTCTGAAATTTGAGTCAGATTGAGGTTTTTGTTTGCCTATCTTATGATTTTTTTTTCCTTTTTTTTTTTCTTCTGCAGTATTTGATGACTTCTTTCACCTTTCCTGTAATTTCTCTAAACATTTTTTTTCTGAGGG
The DNA here is from genome assembly GCA_013400175.1 of Phainopepla nitens. NCBI lineage: Eukaryota > Metazoa > Chordata > Aves > Passeriformes > Bombycillidae > Phainopepla > Phainopepla nitens. Next base: position 459,502 of record VXBQ01007007.1, on the reverse strand, counting down.
TGAATTTCATAAACTTTTGTGTGTGTACTGAAGCAAAGAAGACTTTATGCCATCCGGTATTTGCTTTCTTTCCATGATTAAGTACTTTCCTTTGGGGCATAAGTAGTGTGTGTTTTGATTTATGTAGCTTTGTTTGCTGGTTTTTGGTTTTTTTGGTGGGTTTTTTTTGTTTGGTTTTTTTTGTTGTTGTTGTTGGGTTTTTTGGGTTTTTTTTTGGTGGAAATGTCATTTTTGTTTTTAGTGCCACCAGTGGTATTCTTATTCTATATGTCTTTTCTAGGGAAAATTGTCTGTCCTAGACTAAAAGCTACTAGGATTTGAATAAACACCTGAAATAAAATGATGTATGTTAAAAGAGAAAAGTAGGCGGTAAAAAGAAAGCTCTTGTATCACTTGTAAAATGATGAGAATTTGTGTTTTCTGGCCCTAACTTTTTATGCAGTTTTTCCTTGATTGCTGTGACTGCCCACTATGCCTGTTCCTGTTTAAAACTTGATAGAAATATCTGTACTTTTTATCTTGAAAGTCAGGTTAGGACAGTATGCCTTGCAGAACATTTCCTCGGAGGATCAAATGATGGCTTCTTGGCTCATACAGTCAGCTACAAGATACTTTTGAAGTAGGCTAGTTAGAACAAAATACTAAGTGTTCAATTTTTATACTTCCACGCAGTGGCTTATCCTGGTTTAAGTAGGACAGAGATCCTGAGGATTGTCTGTTCTCTGAAGTGCATTCCACTGCTATGTGGTACGCTGATGTAGAGCAGGCTTGAACTTGGAGAGTTCAGCTGCAGAATGTTGTTGGGAGGCTTTTGGCTGGCAGACTTTCCATCAAAACTCAGATTGAAGACTAGAAGATATGACCTTGACGTCTGCTACAAGTTTTTTCTTGTTTTCTTAAAAGTTGAGAGGTGGGGAGGAAACAAGCAATTGAAAGTTTTCCCATTCCAACTTGCTGAAGATTTGGAACCTATATTTAAACCTCTCCAAAATGCTTGAATATACTTTCTCCGTACAATACTGCTTATATGACAGTGCCTAGTAGGAAAAAAAAAACATGTGAATGAGTAGGGGTTTGCAAATTCACTATGGAAATAGAGTTCCCATCTCTAAAACCTGAAAAAACTTGGTTTGGCACATGCTGTGAAAGGAAAGTTATTTGTTATGGCTATCGTTGAAATCTGTGATTAGGGTCATGCACTAGAAATTCTGTAATTGAATAAGAAGGATAAAAAGAGAATGTGAGGACTCATTCTGTGGCATCTTTTTACATTAATATATGTCTTAATGAAGAACATTATGGAGATTTGATTTTTTTAGGGAAAGTGTCTAGCCTTTTCCTCTGCTTAAGGTGGATATCTTTGTGGGGCTGGCTCTGAGTGGAAGAAGTTTCTAGATTGTTGCCAGCTTCTGGGAAGATAACACCTGCAGGGCAGAACAAATAAGATTGTTTCTGACCTATCTCCTTCCAGTTTGATCACAAAACTAGCTGTACCAAGTATTGGCCCTGTTCAGTGCAACAATGACTGCTGCTGCATCAGTGTGATCCTCATTTTGCACGGTCTTTTGTCTAGGTGCCAGAGGGTTTCACAGTTTGTGCAGGAAAGGGACAGAGGAGCAGCATGAAGGATCCGATCCTTTGAGGGATTGGCATTTGGAAGAGGTCACTTCCCCATGAATCACAAGGGTCTAGGAGTCTAGAAGACTGTAACCACTTCTTTTTCTGTAGACTCCCAAATACTGCCTCCTCAGCGGATGTTGGTAGAAGAAATTGAGCTTCCTGACCCCTTATCATATGTAGCTCATTGTCATGTAGGACACATAAATTAGTTGATGCCAATATGTTTCTCAGGCAGGATATTTTCAATATAGCTGCCACAGCCTGTGGCATATGGGGAAGAATTCTAACAACGTGCAAGACATTGGAGTCTTTTAACTGGTTTTTGGAGAAGTAATGTTTGATGGCTGCTTTGAAAACTATCCATGAAGATGAACTTTGTCTTTCTAAAGGTCCTGATACAGATATTTCTTAGGGCAGGCTGTTGTGCACTGTACCAGTTGTCTTCAGGAGTCTTGCTGGCCTCATCTGTTAAATGTCATCTGGAAAATAGGGCATTCCCTTTAAGGCAGTGATTAAATAGGGACGCTGCCTCAAGGGGTGGTTTTCTGCACATTTTTACAGTGACTGATAAAACCATATGGGTCATGTGAGTCTATTCTAATTGAATCAGCTTTTATTGAAAGATGGAATTGCTAGAAATGCACTGAATGGATGAATTCCAAGTAAATGATTCATACTGTAAAACAGCTAGGAATATGAAAGCACAAATCAGAGTGTCTGAGAGTTAGAATTCAAATATACATAGGATGTGTAGAAATTGCATTGCTCTTTGCTTTATGCAGATGGATCTATAGCATGTTTTCTCATACAGACCACTAGCGCCATTGTTTGCACTGTCATAATTATTCAGTTACACTGTTTGCAGAGGCAGTGAAATGGCCTGTTAACACTCTAGTATATGGCAGAAGAAATGGTAATGAGAAAAATAATTTTGCATAGCAAAGTGTTGAAGATCCATTTAATCATGAACTGCTTCGATGTAGCAATAAAGACTAGTTTCTCACAAGATGGCTTTGTGTGGTGATTAGTGAGGGCATATTCATGTGACATGGCAAGCTAAACGTAGTTTAATCTGATAGTTTTTATTCTATGAATAGCTTAATAGAGTACTGATGACTGAGGGAGGGTGAGCTGATCTGTGTCAGAACCCAAAGACTGCTTCTCCTGGTAGTGATTTAATTTAATTGCTAGCAACTTGTACTTGCATTACTAGAACTGGCAGTAGGGAATATTTTTTACTTTTCATAGGACTTAACCTGCTAAAAATCAGGAGTGGCATCATTATGTGAACTGCTTGCTTCTGTGTAGAACACAATTTGCAAGATCTAACTGGCCACAGCAATTGCAATACTACTTAGTATACACTGTGTCCCTGATGATTTCCTGTTTGCTTTAAATTATATCACTGATGTGCTTAATAGTCACTGATGTGAATCTTTTTTATTAGGAGGTAAGTCGTGGCTTACTGGAACTTGATCTCAAAAACCAGCAATAGTAATGGAACAAAGGTTTGTGCTGGGTTTATAGTGCAGTTGAAAAAGCTACTTCCTTTGGCGTGGAATATTGTTTATCAGAATCTAAAAGCTCTTGTATAAGGTGCTGCAGAAAGAGATTGTGGGATAGATATGATAGTCAATAAAATATAACATGTAATTTTAAAAAGCAAATTTTACTTATGTATTAAATCTAGAAGAAAATGTTACGTTAAATGGAAAATGGACTGATAATGAAAATAAAGTCTGAAAATGTTGTAGCTACTAGTCTGCAAATATATGGAAGGATATATTAAAAGCTGTTGTGCATTTTGTATGTACAAATGCTTAACAATTCTCTAATTATTTGGGAATTAGTGATTTACATTTGACAAAAATAGTCTCTCTACTCTTGAAGATTTAAAAATATTGCATGTTTTTAAATGCTTACTGTTAAACTAACACTTGAAAATGTCATTGTCTTGAAGCACAAAGGAAGATCAGTAAAAAAGACAGGGAATTTTTTGCTTAGATTCAGTGCAGCCAGATTGCATATATTTACACCTTAATGGGTAGAGATGTCAGCATCAACTGGAATGAATGGCCTAAAATGTAACAGTTAAACTTTTGCCTTCTTACTCAGAAGTTTAATAAGACTGCCACTCTCTATGTGTCAAATTAGTTGATGACTGCCAGCATTATTACATTAGGACAGCTCCTGCAGTGCCTTAGTACATGTATGTGTGTCTTGGTTGTAGTTATTTCTTTCTGTACTATAAAGAATTCAGGTAACTGAATGACTTGACTCCTAGGAAATATTTTTGCATTTTAAGCCTTGGTAAGATTATGATGCAAAATTTAATTTGGTCCTGTTCATTTTATTTAACACTATCAATACCATTTCAATGTCTATACAAATGTAGGCCTCAGCCTTCCAGCATTTTTTGTGAATTCCTAGTCTTGAAAAGAAGAGCAGTCTCTTTGAAGTTAAGCTCCTCAGAGGCAGAGGGTAGCTCAAAGCCAGGAAGAATCAGGTAGCTGTGTATATGCTTAATTTTTAGGTGAGTGTCCCGGTGAAGTTGCTTACATTTTTTTGTCCTTAAAACCAGTTACACTGGGAGGGAAAAGAGACTCTGGAAGGGGCATAGATACAAAAATCACTAGTGACAGTGTGACCTGTTTTGCAGAAAGACTTTCTGAAAAAGAGTGAAAAACATGCCTGAGGAATTGAGAATGTTAATTACTTGCTTGATATAGAAACTTATCAGTATACCAGGGTGGAAGAAGGGAGGTAACCCTAAAAAAAACCTGTCTAATGGGTGGGAGGAAAGTTTATTGACTTGTTAGTAAGGTTTACCTCAAGATAATGTTACTTGTTGCAGAAATTGAAATTGAAATATCTTTCTTTCATTCTGGAGCCATTTAGACATTCTGCCATCTCAATCTACATCATCGATCCATCATGGAAAGTCACATTTCCAAGCTGCTGGTTGCAACCTGTTCTGTGATCTGCTGAGTGAAAAGCTGTCTAAGCTCTATACAAAGTTAGAGTTAGATTTTTGCATAATTAATGTATTTTTGAAAATGCACAGGAAGCTTCCCTCTCATACCCTAATATTGCTACAATACCCAGCTATAGATGTACCCTGTAAAAGTTACTGAAGTAAATGCTGTAAGAATTGCTCTAAACATTCATATCTATGTGAAGATGTTCTAATATGTGTTACAGAAGTATTCATTCCTTAGAAAATCATCTACTTAAAACCACCTCTTCACATCCTTCAATTTGCTTACAAAAAGCTGCTAACTGTAAAATAATGCCTCTTTCTATTTGTCTCCCTGTATATATCTGCTTGCTTTCAAGATCAGGAGCAACCTTTTTATTTTTAAATTAATTACTCTAGTTACAGTGTTAAGATATATTTGAGAATGTGGACCCTAGAGAAATGAGGACATGTGGTAGAGGAGATTTGAGTAGAGACTAGCTAGAGTATGATGATGAAGTAGAAAGTATGTGAAGATAAGCTTTTCTTGAGATTCCAGTAATGACTGGAAAAATGGAGATGAGAGTATTACTGTGGATATCAGATTTCTATTAGCCTCTTGAAGCATTAATATTTAGGATAGATGTGAGTGGAAGATGATCTTCAAATAAATTCTAAGATATTTAAAGCCTGTACATTTGTATTGTGAGATGACCCAGTGTAGTAATAAAAGAAGAGAGTAGAATTTGAATGATTCGACTTTGTTCTCAACAAGATTTTAATGCCCTTAACTGTATTCTGTTTAGACTTTAAAAAGACATATATGAAACAGACATCAGCAAATCAGGATTTTTATCAGGGTTTGGATTGTTTACAAGGCATTTCTGAAACCATTGCTACATGAAGGAGTAAACAAAAGCTGGTGGAGGAGGAATACTAGTATATGAATTGATACTGGAATTCCATTTGAAAAAAATATTAGCTGAGTCAGCTCAGTTAGAAACAGGAGCAGATGGAAAGGAGATATTCATGCCCTGCAGACTTGTCTGAGAGAGAGAGATACAATCACCTTTTCTGTTTACAGAAGGTTGCATTTTAAGCAATTGTCCTTCATAAGCAGTAAATTAAGAGTAAGGTGGGATTCAGGAAAACTTGAGTGGTTAATTGGAGGAGCTAGATGACTTTCTCTGAAGCCCATTGAGTAGTTCTAGGTATTTTTTCCTACAAGCTGGTTGACCTAGAACAAGGTCATAAAAGAACATTTATGCTTTGCACAGAGATACTTAATTGAGAATTCCTGACTTTGATTTTAGAGTTTCTACTACGTTAGTCAGAACTGTGAAGAGTGTTCTAGGTTTAATCCGTAATGCATCAGCATACCCTGTGTTTACAGTGCAGCTTTTGGAATGATCTCCAAGAATTTCCCAAGGAGACGCTGTAAAAAAGTCAAATGTGGAAAATGTAAAGGCAAAAACATTTCTTTTTTGCATTGATTCTATTCTTCAGCTGTCAGCTAAATGAGTTTGACCAAAGATGATATATATAAATAGATTATTTGTTACTTGTGAGACCTTTTGACTATAGCAACTTTGCTAATTCCTGTAAAACCCTGGAGAGTAAAATTCAGGGCACTAATTGACTAGACTGCAGGTTTCCAAAGAATAAGTCTTGTCATGCCATGCTGATGGAACAGAAAGAAGCTGATGTTCAGAAACATGCTGAACTCATTGCCTAAGCCCTCTGCAGTGATGGCCTAAGAGCAGCAAGAAGTTGAGTAGATGTAGGAATTTGCATTAGCTTGGAAGCATTTATTCTGTCCTCCTGAATCACCTGAGAGGGAAGAATACTTTACATTTAAAGATTTTTCATTTTTGAGGAAAGCCTTCTATGACCAAGGGTAAGATGAAATCAGTCAGGTTTCTATTCCAGATATTTCTAACCTCTCTTTCTTGAGGAATAAATCTTCTGTCTTGAACAAAAAGTCAATGTTTCCCTGCAGGGAAGAGAAGTGTAGATAAATGGTACTGCTTAAGGATTAGGAGTGCTTTTGGATAAAACCTCTGTAAGTCTCTGAAGCCAGATTTGGTTTGGTGGTGTTTTTTTTTTTTCCCTAAGAAGTGGAGAAAAGAATGAAATTCATTTGCAAAGTTGAAATTTTGAAATGTATGTGATACCATGTAGAGATTCTACATTAAAAAAGGTGAAAAATTATGAAGAATACCACAGACTTTGTTTTTCTTGGGAGCTGTTTTTTTTTTTTTTCTGGGAAGGGAAACATGGTAGGAAAAAAGATATTGCTGATCAGTCTTGAACTGTTCTGATGAATAAACAATTCCAGGTATATAATAGTTGTCTCTTCTGTTTGATATTATCATCATGATCATAGAGGTCTTTTCCAACCTAAATGATGCTTTGATTCCATGATATTACCTCTCATTGAATCCTGCTGTCATTCAGAAGGTAACCGATTAGTGTTTGGAGGAGAAACTTGAGTCCATGAACCCAGAATAAATCAATACCATCTTGGGCAGCTAGGACATAACATTCTTCTGTAGGAACAGTGCTTCACAGATAATTTCTTCCTGATTTTTAAGATGGGACAAGATGAGTGTTATAGGAAACCAGGAAGTAAGTGGAATTTGTTATTAAAATTGTATCACATTTTTGATAGCTAAGTAAAATTGGACTAGATTATTCTCTAGTTATTGGAGGAAATGTTTGGCAAGTAAGTTGACCAAGGCCCAGTAGTAGACTTAAGAATCGGGCCTAATATGCTATTTTAAAAGTTTTTTGATAAGTTGTGTTTGTCCCTAGCTTTAGAGAACAGATAATTTGCCACTTGAGACAGGATAAGCCTCTGGCAAGAGCTATTGGCCTGAACTGAAGCCAGGAGGTAGTTGGACTTGAGAAGAGGAAAGGGGAGGAAAGGATCACATTAAAATGGAAGCTCTGCTTGAAAGATTCTGGATTCAGGTTTTCTGTTGAAGAACATCTTTCACCTTGATTGAATACTGACAGCATTTTGTTAATCTAGACCCTTTGTGTTTCAATTGGGAAATTGTAATTTTAATATTTCTGCAGTAGTAAAATATACAAAATGGGAGCTAGAGCTTCAGGAAAGAGTGTGCCTTTGAATAAGTTGCCCATTCTTCAGGATGTCTGAAGCCACTAAACTGCACATTATAGATGACCATATGCTTTGCTCAAGAGGGGAAAAGCACTGGGATTTAATTATCTCATCTAGATTTCTGTGTAGGTTATGTTCTGAGGTCAGTGGCTAGTGGGAGGATATGGGTACTGGTTCTGTGTGGACCACTTCAAGTCCGGGACGGCTCCCACTCAATCAATGCTAATGTGTTGGCTGCTCTGTTGGACTGTGGCTGTCTCTCACTGTGCTCTCAGCAGTCTCACTTGCTTGGTGGCACTATGTGCTACTTGGCAGCCTTATTTGGCTGGCTCTGGCCATTCAGGATATGTGGCACCAACTAGACAAATCTACTCCCAACTTTACATGCAAGGGTACCTCATGCTAATGCAGGACTCTCTGGAGATGTAGGTAGATTTGGGGTTGGTTCATGGAAAAACTGTCACAGTTGGCCCCATCATGCTCCAGACTGCAGCAGATGAACCCTAAAGCTGATTGACAGATAAGTAGTTCAGGTCTGTCAGAATTGGAGCTAATACTCTGAGTAGTGCAGAAGACTTGAGATGCTTTATGGACTTGTGATGGCTGCAGAAGCAGCACTGTGGAAATGTAGTTGTGCTCTATATAAATTAAATGCAGCTAAACACCAAGGTGCTTCAGCATTAAACCAGTTTGGTTGTCTGCATGTTTGAGGCACAACTCAGGCAACTGAGAGTTTACTGTACTTCTGGTGTGTGTGTTGGTCATCGGTATTGTATAGATATTTTTTATTTATTTTGGTTCTCAAAATGGATCTGCTTTGCTGTAATGAGACCAAGTTATTTATTGCATCAAATTAGTTAAAATACTATTAACATAGGTTACTGGTGAGTACTAGATGAGGGAAATCAAGGCAGCATGTACTGCTCTGAGATGTCCAAAATTATTTCTGTGCAGGAAGGTATCGTGTTGAGCTTTGGGTCATGGAAATCAGATATCATGTGGTCTTCTTGAGTATTTTTCATCTCTAGGCATGTAAATTGCTGTGCTATAAAGTTTTTTTTTTTAAGAATGTCTGCAATGAAAACCAGTCCATTCTTCGCAGTATTAAATATTTTTTTCCTTTGAGAGTGTCAGTAGTGAATGAGTTTCTGCACACAAATGCTATAGCAAAGACAAGTTTCTGCAGTCTCTATAAATATGCTTTCTAAAGCAGCAGCTGGATAAACCCTGGTAAGATAAAATGTAGTCAGATCCTGCAATAAGAAGACTAGAGTTAAAATAATGACATCCTTGTTTTTGAGCATTTATGGGAATTTAAGGGAAGATGAAAACTTTATCCTTATATCCTTTGTTTTAATGACTGTTGGCTGTTTAAAGATCAAAAAGTTAGTTTTTCCTAATTTTGTAAAGGAGACTATGAAGTGCCTATCAAGTAGGACCTTGAAAACAACATTGGAATTAGATAATTAATAAAACTGTAACAGACAAGACTGGAATAGAAGTGTAGGTAGAAGTATGGCTGATGTCAACTTAGAGGAAAGATAATACTATCTGAAAAGGAAAACTAGGTAGTAGAGAAGGGGAGGTGCAATATTCAGAGATGTGATGTTCAGAGATCTCTTGGAAGCTCAGTAAGTCAGTTTTTGGTATGGCTACAGTGCTTAAACCATGAGGTTCACCTCTCAAAAGATTTGCTAGCTCTTCTCTTCTGTACCAGTGTATGCCTTTCTTAGTGTTCTCCTTCAAATGACTAAAGAGGAATTACTAGGTAAAACTACAAAGCTTTTAGGGGCTGGCTAAATAATAGATATTGTTTTTATGAGCATTTCTACTTGTGGTTCTGGATTTTTCATTTGTGGGGTCCAATAGTGGTCCAGTGATAGAGGCAAAAAGGCTTGTAGTCTTAATGCAGAAGATTATAGAGCTTTTTTCTAAACACCAGTTAGCTCAGGTGCTCTTGAATATTCTTAAAGAGCAAATTACCATAAATATAAACAAAAGGTGGTGTTAAGATCTTATCTACTTAATCTGAAGCAGTGTGTTACAAGGAGTCTTTTACTGGTTTCAAAAATGAGTAATTTAAAATGTTGTATTTTGGCATGTCATCAAAATCAATTTCCTGTTACAGGGATAGGTTGTCTTACTTTTATCTTCTCTGAAATAGTCTTTTCTCTATGAATTTATTCATGCTTGAATGACATGATTCAGCTACCACTAAGTAGAAACAATTCTATCAAGTTCAAGCTTCATGAATGTAGTAGAGTTATCTCCTGACACCTGCATGGCTTGTGAAGTGCTTGGTTGCAGTTCATTAGCTCCTTTTGAGTACCTGGGGGGGGAAAAAGTTGAGCACTTGAAAGACATTCCTAGTGTTGAGAGATGAATTACTTATTTTCTCAAAGTTTTTAATTTAGGAACCTTGAATGCCCTCATTTAATAAATCGGGACATGAGAAAGCAGATAATAAAATTTAGAAGAGAGATGTAACTGATAGCTATAGAAAAAATTGACAACAAAAAAGATGGCTGTTTAATGGAAGGAATCTCTTGTCACAGCAAAGCCACATATATATAACCTCTTGATTAATTTTTAGATTTTTAGTGCATCTTCCAAAATATGATTTCTCTGTGGTTTTTTTTGTCTTTACTGACTTATGTTCCTTGTTGCAAGGAATTTTTTTTCAGTCTGATTTGTTTTATGGTGTTAGGAAAAAAAGTTCTAAGCCTAGGACTTAGAACTAAGCTTAATTTCCCAGCTGTACTCTAATAGAAATTATCTAGTTTGCCCTCAGGAACTGAAATTGTTGTAAATTGAGAACTTACTTGGCTAAGATTGTTTTGTTTTGTTTTTTTTTTCCCTGTCTACCCCTTTTTAATAAGTTTCCATAATCATGGTGTTATCCACACTCCTGGGAAACAATTCATTGTGTGTTAAGTTCACTAGTGTCTTAGTTCATAAGTAACATGTCTAATCATTCTCTCAGGTCATTGTGTAGTAATGATGGGATTGTCACTTGACTGTCATGAAAAACTGTATCTCTGTCTCCTGGAGCAATCTTCAAGTCAAGACAGATCATCAGTTTTCTTTATATATCACAGCTGTTTTCCACCTGAAATTATAAGTTTGTGCATCAATTGCACCTTGGTGGTTCTTGCTCTGTTATGAGCTACTGTGACAAAAGGTTGAAAAAATTCTGAGACAAGTTTTCTTAAAAATGTCTTATGTACTCTGTTAGCCTACACATTTGTAGTCCTTTGAGTCCATTTGAGTTGTTCACTGTGAGCTCAGTACAGGGTGTGCTTTGCAAGGCCCTAGTGCTGTAAGCTGGGTAGTTTTCTCTAAAGTGATTTGTTCCTGGTCTTCGTCCTTCCACGAGTCAGCGTAGGCTCGGTTCATGAGTGGGTGTAAGGGGTAGTCTAGTTTTTATCCCAAAGTTCTATTGTGTTGACAATTTATTAATAGTCTTCCTTTTAATTTATTTTAATTCATTAAGAACTTACTGTGAAGACTCGTGAAATCTGAGCTGATTAATATTAACTATCTTTCCCACACTTTATGGATTCTTATAATTTGGCTTTCACTCTGTAACTTGAACTATTGCAATCATTACTGAAAATATAACTTGTTAATGGGAGCTGCCTTAATTTCCTGCATTTGTTATTTTTCTCATCTCTTCACCCAAGCAAGAAGTGCCAGTAGTGTGAGCCTGTGGGTTGGGATAAATAAGTATGTGTGTGAGCTGATAGCTTCTGTTGCTTTAATAACGGTTTTGTATTTTCAGAGTATCACAGTGCATATAATTAGAGCTTTTTCTATTTTAAAAAACCTAACATCACGATCCAATTAACAAAACCCAAGAGCTTGGCAGGGTAAGCATTCTTTTGGAGAAGAAATTTACATCTTCAAAGTCTTAATAACAGAAACTTTTTTATATATCATGACTTGAAATTTCTTGATTCCAAAACTGCAGAACAAGTAAATACACTTGCAATGGAATGAGTAAAATGTTTAATTTCAAACTAGGATCATTGTATTCCAATACAAAACAGAATAAAACAATTAATCCATTTAAAAATAATATTTCAGGAAATGTAAAAATAATAAATTGTTGAAATTCTTTTGCCTGCTTTTGCTCTTCTCACACTGGTTTTTAGTTTGGATCAAGACTTAGAAATGAAACCTGCACTGTGTATGCTGATGGAATGTTGTCTTATGTTTCTGTTGCCAGCTTCCTAAGTATATGTGTTCTGACAGCTACATTCTACTAATATTAATTAGCAGTGTATTTTTTTCCAGTGAACAGCATGATAAAAATGATATATAACAGGATTTATTGTTGCCTCAAATAAATTTCTTTGAGCTGAAAACATACAAATTTTATTCTATAAGGCCAACAATGGCTTTAGCTCTGATACCTTGAAGGTCAACTTTTTCCTTTCTGTCATATGGATTGTCTACTTCTGTATTGGAGTAGACTCAGACCAGACTGTTTCAGCATTTGAAGGGTCTGGGAGTGGGTGGTAAAGTAATTTCTGGAAGAATTGTCTTTTAGAGCTAACTCTGAGCTCACTGTCTGGATATGACAGCTGCGAGAAGAGGGCACATTGCAAATATGGTCTCTAAATCCTGTAAAATAAAAAAAAAGGGAATCTCATTTGTTGATAATGCGAGTAAGTGAAACAAAAGGCTGTAATGGGTTTAAATTTTATATGCTATCTTAATGAAATATTAGCAGCAAGATATGTTTAAATAATACTTATTCTTACAGCGATGGCTAATGTTAATAACTGAAGTGTAGACAGTTTGAGACTTGCAAAGTCTAAGCATTATGCATGTCTATATATATGTGCACACAGGAAACCTCGACCTGTCTCTCAGCTGGTTGCACAACAGGTTCCTCAGCAATTTGTGCCCCCTACACAATCAAAGAAAGAGAAAAAAGACAAAGTAGAAAAGGAAAAAAGTGAAAAGGAAACAACAAGCAAAAAGAACAGTCATAAGAAAACCAGGTAAAAAAATTAGAAACTTTTACAGTATTGATTGAATGTAATTTACAAACAAAAATAAGAAAATGTTCTTTGATTTTACTGCTTTCTAAGTGCTGTGACAAACAGGTTATATATTGGTGTGAAATTTTATTGGTTTAGACTGTTTATAAAATACAAAGAAGGCTGCAGTGCGTAGGTGTGGCCAGAAGATGGAGATCAGCTGAACAGAGAAAGAAAGAAAGATTTTTTTTTTTTTTTTTTAAGGGTTATTTAGGATATTGTTTTAAGGGTTTATAGAAGTATTTTTCCTACCATACATAACTGTTGATAGGCAAATTGATGATATTAATCTGGAAAAAAGAGGGGATGGGAGTGATTAGTTTTCCTGCAAAATAATAGTGGGAGGAGAGAGAACCAGTACCAGACTGCAGATGAGTAGGGAAAATAACTTGATTATTGGTAGCCTTGTAGAACCCTTCAGCTTTGAAGGGCTGAACTAGGGCATAAATTAATGTGACACGATAAGGTATGTGTATTACCTAGTGATAGAAGTCTCTATGCCACATCTGGGATGCTGAAGGACTCTTTGAACTGAAAACATGAAATATTGCAGTACAGACAAGCACTTGTAAAAGCCTTGATCTTGCTGTAAGGAAGGAGGGTGCAAACTGCTAAACAAAAGCAGCAGGTTTAACCCCTAATTCATCATAATTTAAGCATAAAGTTATTGTGGCAAGAATGCTGTGTCAAAAAAGCTGAGAAGTGTATAAGACATGTAGTCTAAGCAAATGTGGGAGGAACTATTGATTTTTTTTTTTTTTTTTTGGAAGCACTCCAGAACAGCCCAGCCAAGAAATATCCTTTGGGATTAGTTATGCAGAGAAGTAGCAGATGCTTCTGTTGTGCCTGAAATAGGATCATTAGGATCGGGACAAGGGAGGGACTCAGAGTCTGTAGAGAGCAGTCATTAGGAAAGCCATGGTCAGGATTAAGGACACCGAGGTGTTATTTCCTTTCCTTTTTTCTTTTTTAAATACTCAAATTTACAAGCTTACCTCATGCAGCTGGATTACTTCAGTTATGAAACATTTGATGTTAGCATCGTGAGCTTTAGTTAAGCCAATTAAAAATCATAAATTGAAATATTAATGGGTAAATTGCAATAATACAGTAAAACTACAAAAAGTGAGATGAAGAAAGGATAAGGAAGTTTGAAAAACAACTAAAATAAAATCTTGGACCGAAATACCAGTATTACCTTGCATTAAGGATTGATTTTTTATTTTTTTATTTTTTTTTTTTAATGCTTCAAACAGTTATTTTTTTTCCAGGAATTGTTTCACTAGGTATGATAGTAAGTTAAGAAAGCTTGATTAGTTTAGGCAGATTTCTTCAGTATTCTTTCAGAAAAGGATATCCTTTTCTTTTTGCCTTAAAATGTGTATATTATTGCTAGAAACAACTATAAAAATCTTCATACACAATATTATTAATAATTCCAGGTACACAGCACTTGCAGAAGTTGATAATTCTGAGGTTTTCTCTTTATTCCCATGATGCAGATCAGCAGATTTTCATTTTTTTTCTGAGATGCTTGTCATGCTGCTTCAGCCTCAGAAGAGCATAATGCCAAAGCCTGTCTCAGTTCTAGCGGAGAAAAGGCATGAGTTGTTTCAGCTGAAGTGAATGGGAACTAATTCTATTTCATACAAAGTTGATTATAGGGTAAAGGTTAGAGCTTTGCAGTTATCACACCTGCAAACATATGATGTCATTATTTTATTGCAGCTTGAGCCAATAGTAGCTGTGGAGTCAGTTAAATGCACAAACTGTGCTGTTCATAGCTGCTTTTATGAATTCAGCTGTCTGGTACCAGTTTTTCCTGGTGATCATGGGAAACAACTAAATTCAAAGTACTTTATGGATGTCACTAGCAAAAATATGATGGCAAAATATAAGTAAAATTATTCTTTAGTTATTTTTGTTGTGAAAATCAAACAATTGAAAGATCGAATGAAGAGACTTACTCTCTCAACGCTATATGTAAAATTCATCTCTGAATAATTTAAAACAGAGCTTGTGCCAGGAATACCAAAGTCCAGTTCAAATAGTATACTAGTGGTCCAAATGAGGTTTTGAAATGAGGTAACACCTGCTGCAAGTTAACACCGTCTGTGCTGTTGCATTCAAAGACAGACACCAACATATTCATTACTGAGCATCATTTTCTACTTAGAATTGTTGCTTCAGGCTGCTGCAGAGATGGATGTTTGCCTGGATCAAATTTATAACTTGGCATAGTCGCAATAAAGACTTGAGTTTTAAAAGTAAAAACTTTCACATATGCAGCACATACATATTGTTGCACAGTGACATTATTCAAAATGTCAACTTCTAAATAGTTTTAGGAGATGGTATGTGTTATATTCAACTATTTCAATGTAAAACATACTAGGAAACACTCCACTATTAATACTTACGGTAGATTGTTTTCCTACATATTACATGTTGCAAAAAGAAGTCTTGTATACACATTTGCTCTCCAGAGCTCCTAAACAGTAGGAGGGAGACAAGATAATAAGGTGGTGTGTGTGCTTTTAATATGATTATTTGCTTTATTTAGGCCAAGGTTGAAAAATGTGGATCGAAGTAGTGCTCAGCATTTGGAAGTTACCGTTGGAGATCTGACAGTCATTATTACAGACTTTAAGGAGAAAACTAAGTCACCACCTGCTTCCAGTGCTGCTTCTGCAGATCAACACAGTCAGAGTGGTTCTAGCTCTGACAACACAGAGAGAGGAATGTCCAGGTCATCTTCACCCAGAGGAGAAGCGTCATCACTGAACGGGGAATCTCATTAAAGTTTATTTCCTCCAGTTTCTTTAGTCTCTTCAAAACATGCAAATACATAAGTTCTGTCACCTGTTACCACATTTTCATGACAGATTAGTCATGCATAATTGATATGTCGACTGGAACATAATGCAGTTTAAAAAAAAGAAAGACAAAAAGTGCAGTAGTAGAAACAATAATAGCATGAAGCTGAGTCAGGGGAGGTTTAGGTTAGATACCTCAAAAGGTTCCTCACTCAGAGGATGGTTGGGCACTGGAACAGGCTCCCCAGGGAAGTGGTCACAGCACCAGCCTGACAGAGTTCAAGAAGTATTTGGACAACACTCAGGTGCATGGTGTGACTACTGGGGCTGTCTTGTGCAGAGCCAGAATTTGGACTCCATGATCCTTTTGAGTCCCTTCCAACTCAGCTTATTCTGTGATTCCATAGTAATTTAAATGCTATCTACAAATGCTTATGAAGCATCTTCAGACCAACTTTTTAATCTACATGTGTAAGGGTGCCATGAAAATGTGGTTTGAATGTTCATTATGCGGTGTTATTGGTATGTCCATTTTCACTTTTAGTTTAGTGAATTCTAACACAACTCTTGGAGTCTCTACTATTGGCATGTACTGAATTTAAATTTTTATAACATAGTTCAAGCTGCCTAAATATGTATTATTTGAGAATTGTGAAACATAGTTATATGTATGCAAGTCAAAGATCAACTTAATCAATTATTGCTGCAACAGAATTTTCATAATAATTATCTTCTAAAAACACCTGCTGGTACTTGGTGTGGTTAAATAGGAAAAATGTAATTAAAGAAAACATTTGTATGGATTTTTGCCAATGTTTGACACATTTTATTAGATTACTGTTACTGAATTATGTTGATGGTTTTACCAATATTTTTTTGACACTTAAAACACTTATTGTAATGTTTACAAGCAAAATAGAAAACACATTCTAAGCATTGATTAGTTAACCTTGCAATTCAGGTAAAGTACTGCATTGTCGCTGTACACTGGTATTTTGTGTTGTGTAACAAATACTGAACCTCAGATGGTGATGCATTTGGCAAAAACTATTTGGAAATATGTAAGTTTGGAAAAGCTTTAAAAAGAACAGAACTGCAGTTCTCCTTTCTGCTTAGTGCTGTTTCCTTGCCCCAGATTTTTCTAGTGTCACATAGTCACTTACCATTTCAGTACAGGAATATCAGATGTTGCACAAGAATAAGGACATAACAATTCTATTATTTTTTTTGTTCCTGAATCAATTTCTTTAATATTGAATTGGCCTATTAGAATATATTATGTCGTAAATCATTTTAAAAAGACTCAATATCCTACTTATGGCATAAGCTGTCAACATTTACGCACTTAGCAATATACTGATAAAGAGCAGAACTATTTACAATACCATCTGGTATTATATAAAATTACCAATAAAATATTTTTGTGAATACAGATTTTGCATTTTTGTTTACAACCAATAAGTGTTTTCATACATACATACAATTCATGTATAGATTTTAAATTATATATTCTGGTTCAGTACAAAAGTCCATTTAGCTCCTTTTAGTGAGGTAGGGCATTTACACTCCTGTGAACCTTTTCTTTTTCATTCAAAGTAAATATATTTTTAAGCTATGTGAAAGTTGGATGGACCTTCTTGGTAGTGAATCCAGCCCCAACTTATTACCCACATATGATATGTCTTCTTAACGGCTTAAAACAATGGATTTTTGTAGCCCCTGACAATTGTGATGTTTGGTGGTTTCTTGTAGTAATGTATTTTTCTGTTTTTAATGCAGTACTTCTACAGGCACAATGGTACTGTTCTATTTTGTAAGATGCTAGTTGTGAAATACAGTTAGTTGCATAAAATGAGAGTCTGATGTGATATCTGAGAACATACATACCTCATTCCTTGGTGTTGCTGTTTAAACTTTTTAGACATCAAATGTTAATTATAGGGTATTTCAGATGGATAACTACTGACCTGTTTATTATGTATTCTGCTTTATCTTACTAAATAGGATGTCTGTTCATTGCTGTTACCTGGCCAAATTTAGTATCTGTAAAATAATGCTTTTTAAGGTTCTTAAATGTTTTTGGGGCCGGGCTAGTGTTCAGAATAACATACACTAGTTTTTAAAAGAAAAATACATGCTTCTCAACTTTATTTTTTTATATTTTATTTTTAGGTGAGACTATTTGCAGAATATACTGATGTAATGGATTACAAAAGAGCTGAAACTGTTTAAAGTAAGCAGTTTAAGAATAGTAAATCTCATTGCAAGTTTTATAAAATGTGTTTATAATTTGAAGTGTAATGAATGCTAACACATTTCAGAATTCCTTGCAAAGAAATAATAATCTGTTACCAGTAATTCACTAAATGGAAAGTGTATTTTTTTTTAGGTTTATGTGAATAAACTACCCAGCACTGCCAACAAAAAGACTGTATCTTCAGAATTAAGTAGCCATTTGGTTTGAAAGGAAGGATGGAGTAGATTTTACTATAATTCAACTGTCTCTAGAGAATAATCTCAAAAATGTGGTACAAGTATGGTTTTCAAAAAGAATGCAAAAAGTCTCACTGTTCTTTTTGGAACAAACATAGAAGAGTAATTTCTACTACAGGTGCTACAGAAGTCAGCTAGGATCTTAAAAGCTGTGGTGGTTTTAACTGAACTATTAGGTTGCCAGAGTTTCATTGCAATTATGCTTGTTTTAGCATTAAGCAAAGTTGAGTTTTTGCCTGTTGGTGATTACAGGGCTATGACAATACTGATAGCAGAGTAGACAAATTCTAAGCAAAATACTGCATTTGACTCTGTTCATTATATAATTTAAATGAGCTTCACTTTCATAATTTCTAAATAATTTTGACTTGTAGTAATCCTAAGTCCTTTTTTTCTAACTGTAAATATATTTAAAAGCATCTTTACTCCATTTATAAAAAGTGAAAATTTAATGTTGTAATGTGTTCTGATTAGCTATTTTTCTCTGTGATTGCTCTCTGCATAAGAACTGTTATTTGTTAAAATCTATATATGCACCAGTCTTCAACAGCCATACATCCTGGGATGTTCATGAAATGGTGGCCTCACAAAGACAAGTGTGATAGTGTTCCATGTAAATGAGTTCCTTTATGTGCTGATTGATTGTCTGGTTTCAGAAAGGAAAAGGGCGGAGAAATGGGGGAAAATTAAGTATAAATAGTTCATTGAAAAAGTGTACAGTAATTCAGTCTCTTATCTTCCTAATTTTGCCATTAATTATAGGTGGTATAAGAAAAAGAACAAATATACAGTTAACTGATCTCTTTTTTCATGAATTTAAATCTACATATTGGAAATAAACAAAAATTCTTCTACTCAGTAGCAGGTTGAATTATACCATATAAAATCTTGATTCTAACAAAAGAGGTAGTAATAAAAAAATTACATTTAAAAGTTTAAAATTCTTGATATTAAGAGTCAATAATTAAGAATATGACTGAAGTTTTAACCTATTATATGTTTATCTAGGTATGTGATGTTTTGAGGCATAGATTGTAAAATCTCAAGAATCATTTGATTTTATAATTTGTGCACTTTACGTTTTCTTTTAATATTATGAATAGCACATTTTCAACTAGCCATGCGAGACAGTACTTTCTAGAATTTTTTCTATTCGTTCACTGTAGTGTTTAGGCAGGTCTTACAAACTTCACATCTTGCATCTTTAATTCTTTATTTTTTCCTGTCCTGTCTCAATAGCCTGACAGTTTCCTATGTTTTGCTGATTGATTTTAGTTTGTTAACAGGGTTGATTTGCCATGGAACTGTCTACTGTGTACTTTTTATCCAGTATCTGTTTCTTTTTTTTTTTTTTTCTGTGGCATGCCTTTATTTGGCTCTTCTCCCTACTAGGGAGTCTGGGTATACTTCATTCAAAATCAGAAACTATAGGGAAATAGAAAGGCATTTACATTTAACTTCTTCAAAGGCAACAGCAAGTGCTATACTTGTAGTAAATTTAGACTGTGCTTACTCAGGAATAAGATAGATAAGATAAAAAGTTAATGCTGGTTTTGGCTAGTGGACCAGTCAGTCAAATATGGCATTTTGAAAATGCGTACTTCTATCTCAATGTTAAGATTTGGATGTGCTGGAAACACAGTTCGAGCCTTCCTAACCTGAAGTTATGCCTCAACTTATGTCAGAGCAGTCTCAGAAAGGTTATAACTTCAAACTAGCAAAAACTGTACAGTAAAATTGGTCAAACTGTAGAAGCTCAGATGGTTTTCTTTTGTGCTGTCAGTGTTTTAAAAAGAGGAGTAACTGTTAAAAGAGACTTAGAAGACTTGTCTACGACAACAATCGGATATTGAGTTTGGCTTGACATATAAAGAACCCATGCTTTAACAAGAATTAACAGGATTTAACCATTAATTAAAGTTGGAAAAGTACTTCATAAGTTAATTACAAGTCAGTGCTCTATAGAAATTATTGTAACTTCCTATCTAGAATGGAGTAAATGGTTCAACAGCAATGGAAAACTGCATGCTTGCTGGAAAATAATATTATCCAACAGCAAGTGGTGTTTACATGACTTTCCTAAGACATTATGCCAAAAGATTGTGATATGTCTGTGAATGAGGCCTAGGAGTCCAGGTGTGTCCCCCCTACCTAAACTGTACCATTAGATTTAAGCAGTGAAAGAAAATGCAGTGAAAAAACAAATTAGTTTCATATCCTAGAGTCTTAGTAATGCAGGAGCTGATTACAGCCTCTGTTTAACTGTGTTGGTAAAAATTAATAAAAACAAACCACCACTGGATCACTCTGATGTATTCAATTCTAGTCTTGCCCCTTTTATTATGGGAGACAGATAAAAGTCATCAGAATGAACTTGCTGTCTCTGCTGATGGCAGATTTTAAGAGTAGACAGTTTAATGGGCACAGGAGGTTTTAGGTGTACTTTTAAGAAGTTAAACATGGAAGATGAAGGGCAAAAGTATATTCTATAGCTCTTAATGATTGTTATTAGGAATTATTACAAGAGATTCCTGTCTCATTTGGGGTTTTGTAAAAGACAAAATTGTAACCTTATCTAATCGCTCCTTGTCCCATATGTTTAAAAAGAAAACTACCACCAGAAAAAAAAATGTTCAGTTACAATATTCTAAAAAGTAGTTCCAAAATGTTAATTGTTATGTAGAAAGTATGGTATATCTTGGCAGATGGAGGACTATTTGAGCAGGACTGTTTTCAGGATCTTGGCCACCTAGAAAAGTATAGTCTTTGATTACACTGTTTAACCTCAGCTGGTAAGGAAGTAGCACACAGCCCTTTGTGCATTCTTCCCTGCAGTGAGGGAGAGAATTCGAAGAATAAGTGTCAGAAAAATTCATGGGTTGGGATAAAGGCAATTTAACAGCAAAAGTTGCACATGCAATCAAAGCAAAACATTCACCACTTCCCATGGGCAGGCAGGTGTTCAGCCATCCCCAGGAAAGCAGAGCTCCATCACAGGTAACGGTGACTGGAGCAAACAAACACCATCCCTCCAAACACCCCCCTCTTCCTCCTTCTTCCCTTGGCTCTATGTGCTGAGCACAACACCACGTGGTCTGGGATTTCCCTGTGGTCAGTTGGGCTCAGCTGTCCTGGCTGTGTCCCCTCACAACTCCTTGTGCACCCCTGGGCTCCTCACTGATGGGACATTAGGAGGAGCAGAAAAGGCCTTGACTCTGTGTAACCTCTGGTCAGCAACAGCTGAACTATCTTTGTGTTATCAACACTGTTTCCAGCACAAATCTAAAACACAGCCCCATGCCAGCTACTGTGAAGAAAATTAACTATCCCAGCCAAAACCAGCACATCTGTGTAAAAATACTTGATGCGGTCAAAGCGAAGTGAATATGCTTCCTCAAGTTTTTCAGACATGTAGCTGTAGACCAATGGAGCTCTAATTTACAGTGGAGTTACTGAGACGATAGCTGAGGAAAAGAGACTATTAGTGTATTTTTTGATAACCTGCTAACCACATGCTTATAATTTTCCTATTCTGTATGAAGAAGCAAAAGGATACAGAAAAAGGAAATAAATGTAATCCAGGCTAATGCAATGTGACTCTTTACCCTGTTCCCAAGATCACTAGATTCTACAAACTGCAAATTCTGTTTGGTTCAAGGATAGTCCCAGGTATTTGTCACTAAAGAAGGATGGAGTTGTTCAATCACTTTGCATCTGTTAAAACAAGCGAGGGGTCAGACCAATTCTACTTTCTGAATACCCACTTTGGGAACACAGAGATCTAATTTACCATTTATATGCATCTAATATATAACTGTCATCCATGAATAATCTATTTCAAGCTGATTCTTCTTTGCACAGAATAAATAAAAATGCTTCAATGTCAAGCCCAGTTCCTGATGACACAGATCTCTGAGCAGGAAAATCTGGCATCTGACTGATCATCTCTTTCTGTAACAGCCTTCAACTATGAATTAATCTAGGCAAGGGAAATCTCTTCAGGTTATGTGTATTTTCATTACTCCCACCCCTGAAGGAAACATATTCTGATTCCTTCTTCTTGCATTTCTTTTGTTTCTCTTAAGTACATCTATAGTATAAGTGGATGCAGTGAATTTGAAGTAATTTATTATCCCTGCTTTTTTAAGTGGGGAATTTGACTGCTGTTCCCAGTTCTTCAACTATATTTCAGTTTCTTTAAGATCAACATGGTCATATAGAATAGTGGTATGTGGGAGCTTAGAGGTCAATATCAATTTTGTCACTGTTGTCTTTGTTTCTATGTAATTGACCACCTGAACAGATTCTTGCTGAGCAAACTTAGTTACACTTATCCTGTACCATTCAAGCATTCTGTCTGAGGTACCTGGCATTCTGGGATGCCAATTATCTTCATTTCTGCAAATGGTATTATTCTATGCCGGGAGGCTTCCAAATGTGGCAAAATAAGCAAAATTCTTTCCAACTGATGGAGGCAAATGTTGCCAAATAAAATGCTTTTAGTCCCCGCTGGAGAAGGAGATCTGAGGAGCATGCACAGATACTGAGTGCTTTCTCTGCTTTCCTATGGAAATTCCAAGTAGGAAGCTTCTGTTTCTAAAATGTCAAACACCTTCAAAACCCTCAGTCCAACAAAAAGAGTAATAAGGAGGGGGGAAGGAAGAAAGTGTATTTTCAGAATAATTCCTAGAAGAGCCATATAATGGCTTCTTTGTCTTTTTTGTCTGTTTAGTGTTCCTTTCTCTGTGTAGTGTACTGGAAGTAGGCAATACACACACTTCTTAGAGGTGTGTCTTGCTTTATAATTCTTGATGGCTGTTGGTTGAGTGACATTTGGCCTAAAGATGTAGGGTTTTGTGAATTAGAAGTAAATACCATGAGTATTTCACTCTTGCATACAGGTTATTTATTGAAAGGGCGGAAGTTTTAATGAAAGAGTTAGGAACAAAAGTAATTCCTCTCATACAATTAGCTACTACACAATTTTAAAGGGTCTAATTCCTGGACTGCTAAGAAAAGGATAGCTTTATGTTGCAAGGGTGATATGAACCTAGACTAGAATGGATGTGGCTTCTGAAGAGTTTTGTGGCCAGTAGTTCACATGGCTGTTTTCAGTGATTATTCCACACCTTAACCTGTTAATCTTGAAGCGTTATTAGAGCATCCTCACAAACAAATCAAAACCACCAACAGTACTGTCAGATGCTCTTAAAATTTACTAAGTGCCTTACACAGAGCATCACTGAGGCAATGATTCAATTGCAAGGAAGTTTGATAAATGATTTACTCCTCTGGTTGAAGTCACAGGTTGTCGGTTGTAACCAAGGTGATGTTCCTGGTTATACACATTAGAATCTTACATTTTATTGCTGATACATGTACCTAATAAAAAACAGTCCAGAAATTTTTGAGGCTTTCAATTTGTAACACATCCATTCTTTGAAGGAGATTTTTTCTTCTAGCCAATTGTGATGGTCTACTGAATATCACAGAAGTGAATAAAACTTGTGAGTATTTCTGGATGCTTTCACATTTCTCAGTTTCTCAGTCAAGGGCAGTATTACCTTTCTTGGGAAGGGGTACCTAAGTTGGTTTTGTTCATAGGGATTATGTTTATCCAACTAGTTTTTTAAGGGTTTTATTATTAGAAAAAGGGCTTGTTATTTTAAAAATAAAAATCTTACCTGCCAGGTGTCTTCCCCAAAATGAGTAAGTGCCTTTTCTGTTCTGACTCTTAGAAGTATTTACTTTGTGAGATTGAATCTGAATGTCCTGGATAAACCAACTATTAAGTACCGAGTGTTACCAATGGCTTGAAGTCCTTTCACTGAAACAAGAGACAGATTGTAAGCCACTTGAATTGTTTTGAGACCTGATGTTATCAGAAGTTTTATAACTGCTACTAGTAGTATACTTCTAAGAACAATGTAACTTTTCAGGAACTTGATGTTGATAGGAAATAAATATTTATTAAAAGAAGTATATTAAATAAATATTTATTTACCAATTTGAGTAAGAGAAAATGTTACACCATGGGGGCAACAGTCTTGCTGTTAGCAGTCCTGACTACTTAATGGAAAGTAAAACTGAGGCCCTGGACTCTAACTATAAAAAAAATGATTAGTATTTGGTGAGAGATTGGGACTGTGAACTTTTGTCCACATTCTAATAAAGTGATTTTTCCTACGTAAGTTTTTACCAATTCTCAAGCAGAAAAGAAAGCATGAGCAGATATCCGTAAGAGGTCCTCTGGTTTAATTGGTGCTGCTTCCTATCTCTAGTGGATTTTTTTTTAAATTTTTTTTTTAAACTTTGCTCAGGACTGGTACAGCTGAAAGTATATTTTCCCTTCATTCTTAAGCCTAGACTTTGAATGGAGTTTCTCTGAGACACTTTTGTAGTGAAATCGTATTCCCTACAAACATTGAAGACAAAAATAAACATCTCTGTGAACAAAAGATCTTGTGTGGTTGTAATTTTTTAATGTACACAAACTTAATTTTAAAAAATCTAAAGGTACTCTAAGAAAGACTTAGTATGTTGATCTACTTAAAAGGCCTCTGTGTAGCAGTCAGAAAGTATAATTTGCATTGTGAGATGCTACAGATTTTCTGTCTCGTAAACTATGTTTAGTTCCAGCCTAGCACTCCTTTAAAGATGACCATACATTGCATTTAGACAAGCGTATAGTAACCCATTGGGATACTGCCTCCACCTGACCTCTTCCTGACCTCAGCTCAAAGACTATATTAAAAACAATTTAAAATTCTGAAAGCTTGGCAGGAAAGCTGAGGGGAAGTGTCTGGAAAGAAAGAAACAGAAGGAATCACAGTGCAAAGACTTTTTTTTATGATAAATGTTACAAAATTAATGATAATGAAATTGTTTAAAAATTTACATCCCTATAGTTATTTCACACTGATGACATATTGTTGGTTTCAGAGGAGCATAAAGATATGTTTTTGATGCCTAGAATAGTGACACACATTGAAATGCCTTTCCCGGGAATAAATTAATATTTCCTGCCTATGAACAATCTGTCAGGAAAGTATTTTTGGTGAAAACGAATGTAAATGGACTACAATCTTGACTGGCATTGGTGATGCTTAGGGTGTGTTATGATAAAATGGTAAATAAAATTATTAAATTGTTCAGAACCCCTCTCTGAATGTATTATTTGTATTGTCTAGGAGAAACTGCAAGAAGTACCAGTGGGCAATTTGGGGATAAATAGCAGACTTTGGGAATTTAATCTCAAAATGCCAAGAAGCCTCTGCTAATTTATTGGCAGAGATAATTCATTAGTGCTTTTGGTTATGATGGAAGTTGAGATATTCCTGGGAGTACTGCTTCTGAAGCCAGAAACTATGGAAGCATCCATGCTTGCAAATAACAAATGAGGTAAGAAACTTGAGGAAGGGGGCTTCGTCTAAAGCTTTGTCTCATTGTATATAAAAGCTGTACTTTGCTACTGAAGCAGATTATAAAAACACGGATCTGCGTGGGTTCTTTCAATTTGTCTTCAGTTCTACAGTTCCTGTGTTCAGTTCTCTGAATTGTTTGTCATTTGTGTTGCTTTGCAGCATGAGGCAAAGGTCCTACAAGGCATTCTTGAAAGAAGCTGACTCTCTTGTAAAGACTGTTGGAGTTTCCCGTTTGTGTAACAGGTAACGGAAGTGTCGGCCGTGCATATGGGACCTCATCCCCGCTCCGAGGAGGCAGCTGAGGAGGCAGCGTGTCAGGCTGATACCTCCTTGGGTGCAGAATGCTTTAAATGCCACCCTGTCATTGTTGGGCATAGATCCCCACGTGCAGGCAGCAAGTGTTGGGAAACTGTTGATGTAACTACCAAATTTGGTACTAGCAGAAATACTGACTAAATTGGCATCAGACACCAGAATAGGGCTATTGTCACTAATTAAAGGGGCTAATTTAGTCTTACTTACTCATCTATTTCCCAAGAACAGAAGGGATTCAAAAGAGGAGAGCAAGTTGTTAAGCCCTTCTATCACCCTTTTATTCATTTCTTTCTGCTATTGACTGTTCAGCAAGACTGCTAAACAATTATGGGTCTGAAGATCAAAACAAATTTCTTAAATTCCACGCAAATGTTTTGGCAGCCATGGGAGATCACAGCATTCCCCCGCAGATATGGGCCTGGTGCCTGGAGATAGTTTAGGACTCTGTCCAATTTTATTTTACCCTTTCTTGTCCTGGGGAAAAAAAAAAAAAAAGTAAAAGCTAAGTTTGTAAAGTTACAGATTGAAGATAGGCAAAGGGAGGCTGAGTTATGTGTTAAGTAGAATCCTGAGTTAGCAGAACTTCACATTATTTTGGTTGTTTCAGGCTCAAAGTTCAGCGCTACACAGTATCGCAGCTAGTGGCTGGCTGTGCTGCCACTGGGGCAGTGGAATGGTCTGAGAACAATCCAGCTGACACCACAGACAAGGCAGTTGAATGTCTGCGCACCAGGGGCGTGCACAGGCCAGCGCAGGGCAGGCTGACTGCTCACAGTAGTTACTTCTGTGAGGTCTGGGCCTGACCAAGGCTGCCACCAAGTGTGAGGGTGCTGGGTGCCTTAGGCACTTGTCTGTCATGTGGCTGTTCTAATTCCGTGTTAAAAGAAGCAGCCAGTAAAAAGAGCAGTATTAGTGTCTTACCTTTTCTTCCTGATAATTCAAGTACTAAATGCTTTAAGCAACTACCACATTTTACTCAGCAAACTGTGACTGGCGGTCATGGTATTGAATTAATATTTGTGAAAATTGAGCAACCCTTAGAGAAAAAGATGTGGCGAGACAAACAGTAGGATTTTATTTCTCGGTCTCTGACATTGTCTCTACATTGATGTACATGTAAAATTCTACTTGAAGGGGGAGTAAAACCAGGGTACCGACAAACAAAATAAAAAGGTAAATATATTGGCAAAGTCTATCAACACTTTACCTGGTTTGACTGACCGACTACTTTCCAAAACACCTCCTTACTGAACGACCATCTTTTCCATTCGAAATTAGAGCTACTGGCTCCAGTGTATCACCTGGCTTGCATTGTTAAATGGCTCTTAGAGACCTGACAACTCTGCTATAACCCTATTTCCACTTATAAGGACAGCTGGCAGTTGCCATCTAATTTATTTTTTCATTTTAGCTGTTTGCTAGATGGAGTATTGCTTTCCAAGACATGCAGCCTTTTTTGAGTGGAAATAATAATAAAATATATAAAATTTTTACATCAAATATGAAAAAAAACCCCCAAACTCTAAAATAAAAGCAGTGGTTTTTTGTGTATGGTCTGAATATTTCCTGGGCTAATGCATTCATTTTAAGGATCTTCCAAAAAGTGAATAGAATAACATACTTAGTACAAGTAGTATAAATTCACTGTGTGGAATCTGCACTGTTACTGTGAAACGGAAAAGGTAAAAAATACCTTAGATAACTACTTTCAGATTATTTGATACATTTCATCTTAAAAATTGAACTTTCAAGGCATAATGCGAAGTTACTGTTGCACATTGTTACTGCTAGTAAATATTTTTTCTATTAGAGATAAAAAAATATATTGTAGAAATTTAAAAACCCTGATCTGGGTATTTGGACTCAAAACACCTGATGCTGTAGCAAACAACAGCAGGACACAATAAGTACTTTTAAACTTAAATATAGTTATGTATAAATAAACAAACAAGTAAAAACCAGCCCTGCTTGCCTTATTTCTATATTTTTTGTGTATGGTATGTATTTGCATAAGTAAGTAAGTTTGCATTGACTCTCTGCAAAAGTACTTTAAACACAAATCATAGAATCACAGAATGGTTTGGGTTGGAAGGGGCCTTAAGGGCCATCTCTGGACTCCCTCAGCAGGTCCATGTCCTTACCCTGGGGACCCCAGAGCTGGACACAGCGCTACAGGTGGGGTCCAGTGACAGTGGAGTAGAGGGGCAGAATCCCCTCCCTCGCTCTGCTGCCCACGCTGCTTTCATGCAGTTCAGGACACGTGTGGCTTTCTGGCCTGCGAGCACACATTGCTGGGTGACAAGGATATCGCGTGGGACAGTTTCAAATGTTTTGCACAAGTGCAGGGGTATGACATCTCAGCACTTCCCTCCTCCATCAACATTCTAAGCCCGCTGCAGAATGTCACCAAATTTGTCAGGCACGATTTGCCCTTAGTAAAGCCATGTTGGCTGTCACCAATCTCCTCTTTATTATACCCATGCCAGGTATGGTCTCTGGAAAATTTTAGATGATACAAAGAAACAAAAGCCCAACATTGAGAATCCTTTCTGAACTGATGTTCAAGAGCCCCAAATATAAAATCTTTACAGAAAAAAAAAGCACTTGACACACAAATATTGAAAAAAGGGATAAAAAGAAAATTATCTTTGTGCTCCTAGAAAGTATTCATTCTGCTTCTTTAATGTAGCAAGCTGCTAAATACTGTGCATGTCTACATATATAGATGCTTATTGATCTAGAGCACAACATTTGAACTTTTTTTAGAGGAATGATACAAATATTTTGACTAATGTTTAATAACTTACAATCGTTCACGGAAGATCTATTAAATAAATTTTGAAGAGAAATAATTGATTTGAATTAGAAGAAACTAGGGGACTTGCAAAGTATCACACCACTTCCTAAACAGTTTACAAGGCAGCTTACTTAATTTTGTGCACTATTGTCCTTGATGTTTTTCCTGTTTCTATTGTTCTTGGGCGTTATTGTGGTTATCAACAATAATTGCAAAAATATTTTAAGCTCCTGCTTGAAGTAGGTTAAACACACTACAATGCTAAACAATGAGAGTTAAATAGGAAATGAATGGGGGAAGGTAATAATATTTTGATTACCAATAAAAGTTGATTTTGAGAATTTTTGTTAATATTTTTGTACATTAGGAAGTTTGAAGGGGTAGATGCAATAAGAGTGGAAGTCAGTCGTACCAAACTAAGTATTTTTCTTAAAAGGTAATAGGCAGAGAAAAAAGTGATATCTGGCAGCAAGAGAAAAGGGTCATTACCCCAAGAAGTCTGTTGATACCATATGTACAACACATGGCAGCAAAGCAGTTTCTTTCTGCTTACCCAACCTTGCAATCTATCATAGCCAAGTGCTGACACTGCAGCTTGTGTGAAAGGGCACATCAACATCAAAGAAAGTGTCTTTGCCTTTGAGAAACCCTCAACTGGTCTGCAAACAGGGCAGTATTGACACAAATCTATCAGCAGAAAATCTTATTGCTTTACCATCTTAATTAATGGTTTAATTTTGTGAAAGAACAAAACCAGGGGAATTATACAAATGCATCTGATTAGGACTGGCCCTTAGTAAGGTTTTGTTTTGGTTTTTTTGTTTTTTTTTTTTTTTAATTTAAGTTGATCTGATTTATCTCTTGATCTAATGAGTTGTTAGAATGTTGGTTTCCTTTTCTGGCTCTCAATGACTGCTCTTATGACCCTTATGAACACACTTTCAGAAGTGTCAGATGCTGATTCTTTAAAAAAATTGATTGTCCTAACTTATTTAACACCTGTAGTTTATTAAGATAGCTTTTTTTTTCTGGATTTGAGCTATTTTCTGGACATAGTAAATAGAATTGAATACTAAAGATACAAAAGTTACCATGGCTAAATAACAAAATTCGAGTCAAGGAAATGATTTAAAGATTTAGAATCATTAATAAAAGGAGAGAATCTTGTATCCTATTGTAACTCTTCATGTTTTAAATTAATTAAAGACTAGCAGACCTTGTAGCATAATATGTTACATATTGTTCATAAACTATTCATGGTGAGTAATAAAGATACATCATTTTTAATCTTTAAAGAATTTATAAACTGAATTGGGTAAGTATATACCAGCTGATAAAGTTTTTTTTCTGAGTGATACAATTTAGGTATGGCATTTCAGTAACTTTTGGTTATCTTCCTCACTCACAAGGCCAAATTTGTAGTAAGAAGCATTTTATCTTTTATCAGACCAACTGATAGATTAAATGGACAGATTTTACCACAGATTTTTTTGTGAAAAAAAGCCTTGTGTGTGTGTAAGTTTAGCTGTTTTTTTCTCCCCAGAAAAAATAGCAACAGAGAGCTCAACAAAGATGCTTTCTCTCTGACCTTGCCTTAGTTATATCCTTAGAGCACTGCAGATACATTCTCATTCATCAATTATTCACATATTATTGAACAGCACTGAATGAAGTCCTTAAATTCATATTTGGGTAATGACATGGTTGATAATAATAAAAAAAAAATTCTCCCTATGTCACCTCTCTTTAGCACTCCTTATTTATTCTTTTTTCCTCTAAGAATATAATTTCTTCTTCTGAAGCACAAGACCATTATTACTACTCATCTGCCACATTAATTCTTGGCGCCACTGTAACACCCTTCAGACCCCATTTTCCCTGGCTGGAACACTCTTCAATATAAAAGACAGGTGTCACACCTCAGCAGGGAATAAATGGTCTCTGCTTTTAAGCTTGCTGTCAGTAAACACTCCATTGTATCTCTCTGCTCTGGCTCTCATGTCTCAGTGTTACTCACGCCCTGCCCTATGGACTTGACAGCGTGTGTAAGGGGCTGTGAAGTGGGAGATCCATGGCACAGTCAGCAGGTAGATACACAATGAGAGCAATGTACCTGATCTTGAGCACAAACACAAAATCAGGGAAGCTGAATGGCAGGCTATGGCAGACAGCACTGAGGGACACAGAACAGAGGGACAGAAAGCCCATCTAAGACCTTGAGTGGTGCTTTCAGAGCTAGTCCTTCCTGCAATGCAAGCTAGTAACCTCTTCCCAGAGTTCTTTGTACAAATCCTCTGCCATTTCATCTATGACTCTCCCATCACCACCCTGCCATCTTTGGCCGTGATTTCTCTTCATCTTCCCTAGTTCCTTACTTCTCTTGCATTCTATGTTTTGGTTTTTTTCTCAGCCCCAATTTCCCTGCTTGTATCTCTTAATAATCATCTCAGTACCTCCGCTGCAGAGTTGAGTATCCCATATTTTCTGAGGGCCACCTTTTCTCTTCATTTCTTTTTTATTTTGAGGAAGAAGTTATGAACAATTTTGGCATTACTTCTTTTCCAACTACCAGAGTTGCCAGCTGGCATCCTGCTTTCCCCTTCTTTCAAGTACAGCCAAGAACAGCAGTAAGCTATGGCTCAGGTTTTATGGGCATTCACATATAACATACATCCTTAGACTACAAAAGCTATAACATAACTATGTTTTATGGTTTATTGGAAATCATGTTGGCATTTTTCTTAAAATGCAGGGTCCTGAATGAGGATATTATTACTTATTTAAAAAAAAAAAAAAAGGATGTTTCTAGTCCACAGAAAAAATGTGAGCTAAATGCACTGTAAGGACAAAGAAATAAGCAGAATTATTCCAAACTTGAATTTTTTTAAACCAGTGTCAGAAGCTGAGGAAGCAGCACTGAATGATGACTTGAAAATACTTACCTTGGCAATAGTATGGGTTAGTTAAGCTGTTAGGCCTTTGCTCAGTGGTCTGGTCTAGAAAGAGAGAGGATGCACTACTGTGTTGGATTCAGCTGAAACCCAACCAATATTCCTCCCATCTAGCAAGATGTACAGCTGTTATTTCTTCTGCCACTTCCCAGACCTACATTTTATTGTCCAGAAGCATGACTTGGTGAACTAAAATACCCCTATCTTTGCTAGTCACTGCAAACAAATCGTTCAGGCTCAGTTCTCCAAGCTTCCCTGGCCCAGCTGCACCCACCTGCTCCTCGGGCCAGGGTGCCACACAGTTACCTGTGTGCCAAGCCCAGAGGAGGAAGGGGGCTCAAGTCCAAAGTGATTTATATGCTCAGACTGTGTCTGTACAAGTAGAAAGGACATCTGTGTAACTTCAGCTGCCTAAGGAATGAGTGGGAATATCACAAAGTGGGTAAAGGATGGAAGGGACCACAGTGGGTCATCTGGTCCAGCCTCCCTGCTCAAGCAGGGTCCTCCTAGAACACACTGCACAGGATTGTGTCCAGATGGTTCTGGAATATCTCTAGTGAGGGAGACTGCACATCCTCTCTGGAAATCTGTTCCAGAGCATGGTCACCTGCACAGTAAAAAAATGTTCTTCCTCATATTCAGGTGGAACTTCCTGTGCACCAATTTCTCCCGTTGCCTCTTGTCCTATTGTTTGACACCACCAAGAAAAGTTCGTCTCCATCCTCTTGGGACCCTCCCTTTAGATATTTATATGTACAGAATATCCTTGTGCAGAAGCAGCTGTGAAGCTTTCACACAGGAAAAGTTAGTGCGACATAAACCTCGAGAGCAGGGAAAGAGTGTCATTTTGAAGGAGCTTTAGGCCCACTTTTGCCCTTAATGAAGACACACAGCCTCTGACAGCTTTACGTTCTTCTTATATTGAGGTTCTCAAAACTACACACGGGATGTTCAAGGTGAGGCCACACCAGTGCGGAGCAGAGCGGGACTGCCACTGTCTCGACTTTGGATATTTCGTCGCTCGACTTCTCCCAGGGACCCATGTTCGGGAGGCCTGAATGGGGACCAGACCAGGCTGAGCACGGGGCTGCGGTAGAGGAAGGGACGCAGCGAGAAAAGGGAGGCGCGGCTTTTTTCACTTTTGGGACAAATAAACAGCGGGCGCCACTACGGCCCCGCCCTGCGGCCAGCGGGCGCCACTACGGCCGCCCGCC
>VXBQ01007007.1:379623-426650 GCA_013400175.1 Phainopepla nitens | reverse complement strand
GGCCGGGCGCGGGCGGCGGTTCCCGCCGCATTCCTGCGGGGGGGCCGGGAGGCGCGGGAGCGCGCCGGTCTCCGTCCCGGCCGCGGGCCGAGGCCTGGAAGGCGCTTTCGGGGACAGCGGGCGGCCGTGTCTCTGTGCGGCCCGCCGGCCCGGTGTGGGAGAACGGCGGGGGGGGAAGCCTTTAACAGACAAACAAACAAGGAAAACTTTCAGGAGTGGCGTTGCCGGCGACCGAGGCCGGCCCCTTGCGCGTCCCCGCGGCGCTAAGCCCGTCCCTGGCTGCTGCCTGGTGGGACAGGGCGGGTGAGGCGACGAGGGTTGCGTTTCCTTCTTCCAGAAGGAGAAAATTTCACGGTGCTCCCTTAGGTCTGAAACTTAGTAATTATCAAATATAACTTCAGTGAAGCAAAACTTTATTATGGAATATTATGGAGTTCTGTAATTAAATAGTACTGTTGCCCTCTGTCAGCAGAAATTTTAATGTGGCCAAGTGGTGAGTGAGATTGTGGACTGGAAATTACTAGTTTTTCTTTAGATTATAGTTTCATAATCCTGTTCACCTGTGGCTACCGGAATCCTAATGCCAGGAAAAGAGGAGTGACGAAAAATCTGTTACTGAAAATGGGGAAAAAATTAGGACCAGAGCATTGTGGGCCAGTCTAGCTCTACCTCTGCTCAGATTCTACAGCAGTTTAAAGCAGTGAGTTTATTGGTTTGGCGATGGTCACTGCTTCCCAGTGTTGTAAAAGTTCTGCACCCCCCAGTCCTTGTACTGCTTGTGCCGCTCTGAGCACACGAGTGAGTTATCTGGTGTGGTGACCTGCTTGAAAACTAGCTAGTTTTTGGCCAACTCAGTGCTCTGTGTTCCCTCATCGTGTGGTTATGAAAGTGTCGATGCTGTTGTAAAGGACTTAGGGAGGATGGCGGGATGACCAACTCTCACTTACTCATCTTAAAATACCATGAAACAGCATTCTGAGTTACTAGGAGTGGAGTCAGCTGAAATCTGAAACCCAGCTTTCCACTGGTGTAACTACTTAGAAGATTTTTTTTTTTCCCCATGTTTTTGTTTTAGTTCAAATTAATGCAGATTATAACATGAAAAAAATGTAAGGGTGATTGGCCTCACTTCTAGTTTGTAATTAAGAACTCGTTGTGAGTGGTTGAAATCTACTAGTTTTAAATAAAAATATGATTAAAAAAATATGTATGATATTTGCTTTATTAAAGAAAACATGCAGTTTAAATGAAGGAAAGTTTTGTTCCATAGAAGGTGATAATGAAAATAAATGATTTGTACTATTAAACACTGAAATGAGTTTAAGCTGCATCATACTCCAAGTGAGCAAAAGAAGAACCAAGTTTATTTTAAAAGCTATACTGTTTTAGTATTTGTACTAAAAGTGTAATTTTTAAATTAAATATTTGAGTGGAGCAAGGTGCCAGAAGATTTCTTGCTGCAATGATACCAGATGAGCTATAAATTTGCCCCGTGTTGTAAAATAGAAAAGTTTTACTAGCTTGAGAAAGTTTTTTTTTTTGAAGGTCTCAAGTGCCACAAATTATTCTACTGTATGCAGTTTTGTGGGGGCATATCTACTTGCAAAAACCCGTGTCTGTTGTCACCTGTGTGGGAATTCATTACCTATAAATTGCTGTCAAGCTCAAGGCTCAGGATACACATCCCTTGTAAGCTATTTAAAATTATTGTGCAGAAGGTGCATGTGCCAAGCTTATTTGTGAGTCAGACTCCTAGAAAAGTCCTTTTGTTTAAGGAAGAGCTCTGTCCTGTGGCAGTTAAGAAATGTCCCACTGAATATTTCTTTAGATGAATTTGTAAATTATTCTCGGGTGTTAAACTGCGTTACATTCGCTTTTGTAAGTGACACACACATCTTGCTGAATGTATTGGTGTTTCTCAGTTTTTATACATCAGCTACTTCTTCAGTAGAGACTGAGCACTATGGCCACATATCTGTTTTATACCCACTTCTGACTGTCTTGTGATCATGTAATGTCCTGAAGGGTGCATAACCTTACAGAGTAAATTGCATTTAGATCACCTTCTAATCCTT
The DNA here is from genome assembly GCA_013400175.1 of Phainopepla nitens. Classification (NCBI taxonomy): domain Eukaryota; kingdom Metazoa; phylum Chordata; class Aves; order Passeriformes; family Bombycillidae; genus Phainopepla; species Phainopepla nitens. The sequence goes on along the minus strand of VXBQ01007007.1, from coordinate 424,575 downwards.
GAAGTTTAACATTTTTGTATGCATTAAGAGTAACTTTCATAGATGGGCTGATTCAGCTGTATTCACTGATAGCTTTCAAATACAGTTCAGCAAAGCAAATCTAACTATGTCTTGAAGGCATTAATGCACTCAGGAGTGTTTTTCTGTTTTCTTTAGCCAAGAAGCTCTTTCTTTGCCTGAATAGTCTAGTTTGGTATATGACACGAGGGCATGAAGAGCTCGATCACGTGTGGCACTGATGTTTGGTTGTACCAGTCTCTTGCTCTCTAACTGTTCTGGCAGAGGGAGAGTGAAGTGGATTAGAATGCATGGAAAGGGGTAGAAAGTAAGGTGGGGTTATGACAGGTAGCTGGTTCTTTCCTAGGCCTGCACACTGCTGTTTTCATCGATATCAGAGCTTAACCAGTAGTTTCACCAGTTTGCTTCTCAGCTATTCTTATTTTAAGAAATTGGTCGAAAACCTGTCAAAGAACTTCAGAATATATGATGTAAACTTAAAAGAATGAAATGCTGACTGATTTGAAATTGAAACTTCATTTGAAAACTCTGCTGAATTTGACAAGCGTTTGACCAGCAAATAGTATTTTGCATAGGAATGTTGTGAAGCAACGAAACTGTATCACGATGTTTACAGTTAAAAAGTTTAGATAATCAGACATCTAGCATTGCATCGACCATCTCCTATCTAATAAAGCCATTGCCTCTATGACAAAATATGTGATAACAAATTTGTGGTACTGCTGCACATGTTCAGAAAAAGCTATTGAGGAGAATTAGAAATTCTTGAATTAAGCATCTTATCATCCCAGTTTTTTACTCCTGTGTGGTTATGAGCCAGAAGGAAATACATCCTTCCTGTTTTGCTGCACCTATGGGCTATGCTGTAGGAGAAACAAGGTCGGTTCATGCAGTTGATAAAACCTAGGTTGTTAATGAAAGGAGTTATGACAGGAACGTAGTCATCAGGGCTCCACCCCTCACCATTTAGACTTTCTGCTAAGTTTGCTGTGGAGTTACAGTAGTGCAAAAGGATTGAAGTAGTATAAATGGATTGAAAAGTATTTCTGACAACCATGATCTCCATTAATGAAAGGAGGTTGCCAGTGATTGTTGAGGGATTTCTTATGGTTAAAACCTGACTTGCCTGAACACAGGGCCTCAATCTTCATGACTGCAACTTATGCACTGCTGTGTACTTTGCACACTAATTTGAAATTGTCCTTTAGTTCTGAAAAGTTGTCAGGTCACAATACAGACACCTTTTCTATGTCTGCAATACTAGAATTTCTGCTACCCAGGGATGTTGAAGCTAGATTAACTGATAAAGGTAGTTAAGAAATTTCTGATGGCTTTAGGGAGAGATGCTTTGAATTGACAAACAGATCACTGAGAATGCTTGTCTATGACACCAGTGATTTTTGAAACTTCATATTTCTTTTTTTATATTTTTGACAGTGGTAGGTGTTAGGAATTGTCCAGCCCAGTAGTGTGGTGGAGGCAAGGCTGCTGCATTTCCGTGTTCCCGGGTCCAGGCAGTAGCGTTTATTCCAACGGGATCATAGGCTCTTCCTGCACACACACATGGCTGGCCACAGAGATCAGCATGCAGGAAACAGCGCTCGCACAACCACAAACAAGCGTCCTGATCCTGTTCCCTTCTCTGACTGATCAGGGTGAAAGGTTTTAATGAAAAATACATCAGTGTATGTAAGGTGGATTCCTCCAGGAGCTGGCCTTGACGCTTGGTCTGTCCAGGAATGGGCTCCTGATCCTCTGGCCTCCACTTTTGCTGACTTCAGTGTGTGAGCCCTCTAGGCTTGCAGTCTCAATTCAGTTTCTGCTACTCACACCCTCTTGGATGTGCAGATATGTACCGGTGAATGTGCTGGATCTTTCCAGTTACTTGCCACAGGATTGCCTCATGGAAGGGAGTCTTTTGGATAGCTGGGCCTTACCTATAGCCTTAAACGTTAGCCACGCCTCAAAGCCCAGGTGGCCAGCTCAGACTTTCTGGTGCTTCCATTTGCCATCCCTCAGACCCTAATCTCTTGTGGCTGTGTGAGAGGTTCTTTCAGTAGCTAGGGCTCGCTGTTGTGTGCGTAGTCAGGCCCAGGCTCACAGCCTCTCTGACACCTGGCTCCCCCGCCTCTTGCTCTGCTGCAGGCGGGTCTGGTTGCTGGTGGTTACGTGCACCAACACGCGCTCACCCACGCGCCGTGTGCGCACACGTCTCTTCTCTCCAGTCCCTGGCACCACAGGCTCGTGGGCCCCTGGGATCTGTGGCCATCTTCTCATTTGCAGGCACTTTGACCTCTGTATGTACAGGTAGAATGGAGCCGCTCCTGTCACCCAGGAAAACAGAAGTCTTTACCTGTGACTGGAACCTCTTATCTTTTCTCTGGTTTTTTTTGCATTCTTCTTCCTCCCCAGTCCCCCTTTGATCCCACAGTGAGTGCTACACCCTTTCAGGCAGTAACCCCATTAGGCAGTTGGTAAACTGGCCTGGAGAGTCTGTCCTGTTATCTAGCCTGGTGGATGAATCATCTGCCTGGTTCATCGGCTCTCTGCTCTCGGTGCCTTGGTTAGTTTGTTTCACCTGGCCTTATTTTCTTCTTTCTGTTTGTAGGGACTGGCCTTTAATCATATAACAATAATAGATGTGAGCAAAATATCCCTCGGTAGTACTGAAGGTGACTATTCTTGTCTGACTAGTAGCCTCTCTGAGGTAACAATGACTGTGCCTGTTTGCGAACAGGTATAGTGCATCTCCCTGGCTGTGTAAAGCTATTGCTTGTAGTCGAAGCTTTCCTCAAATTTTATTTCAAGTAAAAAAATATCTTCATGAGTGACAAGAAGAAAATGTTGTCCAATTATTCCAGTCTCTTATTCCTTTATATGAAAACAACTTTGGGGAATATGGTAGCATGTTAATTGAGAGAGATTGCTGTTGGCAGGAGAATGTCTTGAGCTAACATTAGGTAAATTGCATACATATATATCCTAGTAACACTTCTGTTTTAAACATGTAATTTATGAATCAAACCCAAGGCTGATAATGTTGTGCTGACTGGAATATTGGAAAGGCCTAATGTGTCAGAGAATTGACTTAGCCATTACTTCAGATTTGCCTCTTGCCTTGGTAGTTTGGGTAGGGTAATACTCAAGACAGCTAAGAAGACTCTTGTTGACAACTGAAAGAAGAATCCCCTGTAATAATAGCATAATAATCTGCCAAACCAGGGAACTCTTTTGGTGAGATTGTCTATTAATTTATCCTAAAAGTAATGAGAAACAGTTTCTTCAAAAAGCTAATAGTAGAGATTGTAAAGATTGTTCTTCAGGTAAGTGCAAGACTTTATGTGCCTTGAAGTTTTTATAAAACTTCAAAAGCCACAAAGAGTAATGTAAGAAAGAATCGGACAGAGAGAACTCATGGTGTTATACTTTGGTAAGGAGTAGTGCAGATATCCCTGAAATAGAGTTGCAGTTTATATTTTCATTTTTTTGTACCTGGGTATGTATTTATTTGTGGGGAACATACTTAAGTCATGAAATAAAATTACTTGAAAATTCATGCAAACACAATTATTTACAGAATACCAGGATTTCCTGCGATCTACCAAAGAACTGCACCATCCCCCACAGCACTTAAATGAGGCTTTGTGAAACACTGTGTTTATCAGGTCGTTTTTCTCAAGTGTTACAAAAACCAGAAATTACACAGCTTGACATTTTTTGATGCTACATTAAGCTGTTATTGTCCGGTATTTGCAAAACATTGGCCTTTACAGGTTTCAGATTACACTACCAAGACGGTACTGATTAATTTCAAATTTGCAAAGCCAACTTTCAGTAGAGTTCTGAGCTATAGTCCTTAAATACCTTTTCACCAGCAGCTTTTGTATCGGTTTTCTTCTTGCACAAGTCTTTCATTCACAGATCCTAACTTTCAAAGGAGGATAAACACTACTTGCTTTGTAGTGTTTATTCGCTTTGTAGGCAGGGAGCAGAGAAGGTCGCTCAAGAGAATATCTCTTGCTTTACAATAATCTGCTTACTCATTTCAGGTCGTAGTTCTTGATGTTGATTTTCTCACCAGAACCTTTGAAATAGATACTTCTGTTTCTATTTTAAAATATTTCCTATGTTGCTGTTGCATAAAATGTAATGGTGAACTGGTAAACCCTGCCTTTTTCTTTAGCTGCCAGTGTAGCACAAGTCAAAAAATTATTAGTTTAACTATTAGTACGAAGAAAGAAAACTTGTAAAATGTTGTGATTATTTCTGTATTGCATTAACCATTTGTTATGAAACAACGGAATTCCTCGGTGCTGCTAAGTCCTGTTTTTCATTAAAAATCAGTTTTGTACATTTCCACTGACTAGAGTAACTGATGAATAGGGGTTGTCTTGAATGGACAATGTAACCTCGAAAATGAAGAGTTACAGTTGCTCCTCCACTTAGAGTAGACAAATGTATTGAATAGGTGAAGCTCTTTCTAGCAACAAGTGCTGCCATTCACTTGTTACCTATGGGCTTAATTTAAGCCTAGAACATAGAAGGATCCTCAAAAATATCAGCCTCTCTGTTTTTCTCATTCTGAAAATATATGAAGAGGGAGGCTAAAGGATGGGACTTTCTAGCTTTAAAAAATTCTGATTGGCATCTAATACCTTCTCCTTTTTCTTCAAGTTGCATTGCATAGCCAGTTTTTGGCCAACTAATTAACTTTTCAAGTTATGCTTGAGTTAGGAGACTATCCGTTTAACTTTGCCGTAAAATCAGTAACATTTATATAGGTTATTTTTGTCTTATTCTGTTAGGTGTAAGAATTTGTCTGTATCTTTCTGGAATTCCTATTGGATGCTGCCCTCTGATGTTTGTGGAATGAACTGCTTTTGGGAGGCTGCTTTTAGGTAGGATGTTGTTAAATAGTATTTTATTGTTTGATTGCAGACAGATGTTTTTTGGCTCTTTAGCAAGGTGACAAAACAATATCTTGATTACTTCGTGTGCATTTCACCTGCTTATATTGTGGTTGCCTTTAGCTGGGTTTTTTCTTGTTACATTATGTTCTGGAATTGTAGACTCAAGTGTTAACTGTCAAGAGTAGATTTTTTTCAATTATATTGCTTCATTAAATAGAAACTTTCTAACATCTGTAAAAAGCCTGTCTGATAAGTTAATGATAAATTATTTCCCTAAAATAAAATTTGCTGCACACTAACACCCATGATATAACTTGCAATAAAATGATATGCTTAGTAATTACATGTGCATTTTTTTAATTCAAGTTAAATGTTTTATAGAATTTAAGGAGAGTACTTCATCTAAAAGCACTGAAGAGACTGTTTTGAATGCTCTTTAACATTTAGTATGTTAAAGAATAGAGTGTCTTCTTAATGCTGCATCTTTAACAATAAGTTTAAATGTTTTAACGTGGTGGCTCAGAGGCTTTAGGCTGTCACATTACACAGGTAGCTTGAAAAGAAGTAAGCTTCTTGTCAGGTTATTCTCTAACCTGCATAGTTCTCTTCAGTATATAATTTGTAAAAATTATATACAGAATTATATTTTGTATATTATATTATTGTATTTTTTATATATTTTGTATATTATATCTATATTTTTTGTACAAAAATTATAAAGTTGTAAGTCAATTTTTCTTACATTTAAGATTTTGCTGATCGTCCTTTGATGTGGCCATCTTTTCCTGTTAGTATGAAGCTTGAATATTTCTGTGAAAGCAAAGGGGACAAAAAGTTTAGGTTCACAAGACTTAGTAATTTTTTTAAAATTGTGATTGTGAGAAATGCTTTAGATCCCTTATTCCTCTCTGCTTGTGTGTTGTCAGTGCTTTTTAGCTCATCAGTTGTCAAGAAATTCCTTAAAGAGGTTACCTAGATTGATTGTATTTGGTTAATGAACTTCATCTGCAATTTGGGGCTGCTGAGTTTTTCTCGTTGTGATTGGTAGCAGTCCATACTGTGTCAATCTGTAGGGATTCACCTCACTTTGTTAGGGGATTTAGCTATCTGAATAGACAGTAATAACTTCATTTTATTTTGCTTATAGATTAGCTTTTGGGAGTTTAGCTTTATGAAATGTAGCGCAGTGGGATGAATCAAATGCTGTTGTGGTTGAGGGTGTAGGGGCTTAGCTTATGGTAGGCGGAGGGACAGGGTGTGATTGTAAGCTTCATTTAATCCTTGGACATTAGGGCCAGTCTAACACTTGTAGTGCTGAGAGAGGGGAGGGTCTTGCTGTCGTCTGACCCCACTGAGCATGAAGAAGTCCATGAATAGAAAGTAATGCACAAAAATAGCAGAAAACTTCCTTTCTGGATATTCTGTCAGGCTTGAGGCAAGTGGAACCTTGGAACCAGAAATGGACAAATCACATGCAGTTTATTTGCACATACCTTAAGCTGTAACTTGTAGTAATCTATTAAGAATTCCATATGTGGCTGTGAAGACAATTCTGTTGAAGTATGCATTGATTATGACTTTACTGGATGAGCCCACTTTCATGATGAATGCCTAATGGTTCATGGTGAATGCCTAATGTTTGCAAAATTTCATGTTTATACATTTTGAAATTGAAAGAAAAAAAGCTGCTTAAATGAGTAAAGGGTGTGTGGTGTTCAGATTAAACATTTCACATTAAGCTGGATTGTTTTGTCAATATATTACTATTAAATGAATCCCCATATGTTGTGTTGATTTCAGTGCTTGTTGAGTTCCTCAGTGAGATGCTCTAATTTACAGTGGGCCACTGTGCTTCTCCCAAACTTTAGTCTCATTCTGTTTAGCAAGTTCAGTTGGAGTCGGAGAGATACAGTGAGTTTGTGCAAGAGAAGAAGTGGGGAAGATGGCAGGGAGGAGAAGCAAGTGGATAGCAGCAGCAATTGCAGTGGCCCAGCATCTGGGCCTGTGTCCTAAGCCTCATTTCCCTTTATGGGCTGGAATAGCAAAGAAGATAATTGCAGTTGGGTTTTAGCTTTGGGTATGGGTTAAAATTGTGTTTAACTCTCAGACAAAGTATGTGCATTGTACTGAGTGCACACTGAGAAGCTGAAGGCTGCTTCAAGTCATCAGTTATAACTAATAAGTTATTAGTTCTCAGGTTTGCAGTAGGATTTTTGGGGGAAGAGGAATGAATTTCATTGCGTGCATGTTTATTAACCACAGCAAGTGAAGTCTGGCATTCTTGTTTTCTGAGATAGTGTCTGTAGGGCCACTTCAAGATTCTTCATGAAGATAGTCTCTTGAAAGCTTTTTCCATAAAGGGGTAACATTGTGATTCTAAATTGAGTGTCTCCTTCTGAAATGGGAAGGAATGGTTGTTCTACCATAATAATGTCTTAGGCCAAGTAATTTCATCCGGGGTTGACTAACCCTTTGTGTTTGTCATAGGTGAGATTGTTGCAGTGAGGTACAGAAAAAGCTGAACTATGAAGAGACTAGGATAGGGAGAGGGATATAAGGAAAACGTAAGAGTTATATATCTGAAGTCTGAGAATAGCTAACTCCACTGCTTATAAACATGCCAGCAAAATAGTAGGAATCCCAATGAATTTGCTTTTAATAGAGGTGGCAGAGTCTGGTTATTGAAATGCACTAATACAAATCTTGAATCTATTTGGCCTGATTTAATCCTTGAGAACAAACAGCACTGTTTAACCAGATTGTAAATGAGCTTGTGAATGGAAATTCTGATGTTCTACTCTTGCTGTTTCAATAAACTAACCAAATGAGTTTGTTTAGAAGAGCAGATCATACAGCTGGAATATCTTTGCTAATAGTACAGTCATAAAATTAATCTCAGAGTTAGAATGTCTCCTTTCCATTTTCCACTGAAGTTTTTAAGACATTGGGACCTTTTGGATTTTAAGTATTTTTGTTGAAAAAACGTAGCTTGTTATCTCTCTGTTTCAAGCTTGTAATTCCATTTAGCTTTTTTCTCCTGGATATCAGAACCACAGGGATTTGTTTACCCCTGAGAGAACTTGGCATAGACCCTTTGGAAATGCAGCTTTCTATGTTATTTCCTCTAAGTGGCTCTAAATGTATTAAGTAAAGATGAATGTTCTATGGATTTTTAAGATTCAAGTATGTGTGATACAAATGTTGGAGACATATAGAGAATCTGGAAAGGTTTTAAGAGAGAGGTGTGTATATAGACTTCAGTATGAGTCATGAAATAGTTGAAGATCATTTGAAATTGATGGGCTCTGAACAGGTGCTGGTTCTAATAATGAATAGTAAGGATCTTCAAGTCAGTCAGTGTAGGATCAATTGCTTTTGCTGTATGTGGGAGGGATTTTGTAGCTATTCTGCACCCACATTTTTTCACCACTATTCTAATTATCCACTCTGTTGAGAATGTCATGTCTTCTGCTTCTGGCAAAGAGTATTTGTTAGCTTTCACTGTGGCAGAGGAAGCATGAGATTGCTTTTATGTACAGTGGTATAGATTTTATCAAAAGTTTAAAAATGCTGATAAAGGTAACACGAGGTTCAGATTTTGCATGGTCTAGATGGTGCTTTTCTTTTCTAGTACACCTCTCAAGATGCTCAGTGTTGTTTAGCTGGTACGGCCACTTATTTCCTACTGGGACTGACTAAGAAGGAATTCTTAGGGATCATTACTATGGCTGTCTGACCAGGCTGATTTCAGTTGCTGGGTTTTAACTTGTGTTATCTGCTAAAATAGAAAGTTTCACTAAGTTTTTGGGTATATTGAGCTTTATATGGTATGGTTATATTGAGATGAATTCTGATAGTCCTGAAAAAAGGAATTTCTCTAAAATAGCTGACTCATTGGAGAATGGGGCTTCTATTTTTATAGTCAATTTGCAACTTCAAACCTAATCTACTTTTTGAGTTGGCATTGAGTAGATTAGATTTGGATGTCATATGCAGTGGTATCATTAGTGTACTTTTACAAAATAAACTCTTGATTATAACATTTTTCATGAAGTGCTCTGGTAGAACATTAAACTAAGTAAAAACAAGAATTTTTTTCACTTTCAAATTCTGATAATGTCTATAGTTACCTTGATCTTGTAATAAGTGCGAGAGTGATTTCACAGCTGCATTTTAATCAGTGTAGCTTTGCTGCCTTCTTACTCTGCCTATTTGCTTTGTTTTTTTGGTGACTAAAGGCTGCTGGGTTAGGCTTCTTAGATTGATTTAGATCAAACAGGGCACTAAAAGGAAAAAGGATGCAGTAAGTAAGCCATCTGTATTGCACTTACATATCTACCATTTGATTTTCTGAGGTATATTGTAGTGCCAGCTTTGAAATAATACAGTTTGATTATATGAAAATACTTTCCCTGCGTAGTTTAATGAATATAATTACCATTTTCTGTGCTAATTACAAAACCCACTTCTATTACATCAAATTAGATGGAACTGTATGTAGGATGTTCCTGAGATTTTGGTCCTTCTCACCTGTGCTTTCCAGGTGTTGTGTGAGAATAGGAGAACTTTACTGTATACAAATAAGGGTGACCTTTATTGCAGCTCCTTGTGTCAAGTTTAAAGGACAGAGCTAAGCTTTTTGTGGAGCTGGTGGGTATATTAGTACCACTAAAATTTATCTTTGTTTTCTTCCCCAGGAAATGCAGCTGGGATGCCATGAAGGTTCTAGAAAAGTATAACCTGTCAAAACATACTTCTGTAGCTTACTATCAAATTACAGCTTCATTATTGTAATTGACCTAGAAATGCTAATTTAATATACTATGTGTCATGGTAAACATCTTTGAATATAAGGCAGTGTCTTGACTAACAGGCTCTGGAAAACCTTGTTGTAGCAGATTCACTGAAGATATCCACTTAAGTTCTTCTCTCAGAGGTTATTAACAACAGAATTCATGAGTATAGAATGGAGGTCTACACTTGGCACAGAAATACTTCAGGGCAAGGCTTGTATCTGGCCTTTTGCTGCTGCTGAGTAGCATGTTTTAACATGCATGTTCTTACTCACATTGTCAAAAGCGGATTGTTTTAAATGTGTTTCCTAAACTCATGGGAGTATATGTGGAGGTTTGTCTCAAGTGTTTTGTTTATTTTTAGTGTCCCTACCCTCAAGTGTAATTAGTATCCTCACAAAAATGAAATTCTCTTACTTCTTCCTAAAGACTCAGATCCTGTTGTGGCATCCTGCTCAGTGTCTTTTACTGGGTTGCAGGTGCCTTCTTTTTCCTCCATTTTAATTACTAGAGGTTTTTCTTTCCCTACAGGAGCTGGGACATTATTGGAGATGATTTTTTTTTAGAAAATAGTTCTGTCGAGTTTTCTTTGTTAGTTTATCCAACATCCTTGCTAAAATACAGGGTTTTTTTCACTCTATTGTTGTCTTTTCCCAGCTTTTCCACTGGGTTCTCCCACACCAAAGATGAAGCTATTAGTAATTAGAAATGTGCATATAAAAATCTACATTTGTGTTTTTCTGCCTCTCAGCAAGTTTTTTAGAAGTATCTCCTCACTTTTGAAAGCCTCTTAACATTTTCAGGACCTTCAGGTATTTGAGTTTCACTAAAGATTCATGCCAGAGCTATGATACCTGATACTAAACGTGCTCAGGTTCAGACAAGTTACTGTTCTTGTAGAATAAATTTTATTTTGCTCATTATCAACTCAACAACTGAACTGCTAAAAAAATGAATTGTCAAAAGACTTGTGTCACTTGGTCATGCAGATACCAGACCAGATCTAAATGAACATGGGTTTCCTTTTCCTGGCTTCTGGTGAGGTAGCTGCATGCCGAACTGCGGTGGAAGAAACATGGGGAGAAGGGTTTCAGAGGTGGGAAAAGAAGGGAGCAGTTGAAGGAAGAAAATTTGGGAAGAAATTACTGGAAAAACTAAAGCCATGTAGGCATAACATTGAAGAAGGGAGTGAATTATGTTATGTTTTTTTCATAACATAATTGGCTTTGTGGGTGGAACATGTTCACATTGAAGGTGAGAGTGCAGAGCTCAAGCTGATAAGCTCTGCTGAACAATTTACACTTCATGCTGCCTCTCACATCAGGAAGAGGAAAAAGCAATAAAAGACACTGGCCAGCTGAGGGTTATTGGTAAATAGTTTTCCTGGATGAAGATGAGGATAAGACTTCTCTCTGGGAGTGGACAGAGGTGCATTGGAAAGGGAGAGGAGCACACCGAGACCTGATGCTAAAAAGGAGGCTGTGGTTCCCAGTGGTCTGTATGTGGGGAAGTCAAATGCAGCTTATATTCACTAAAGGATGTCTTTTTATGGAGTCTGGAGTAAGGACTACAGTTCCAAAGTCTCTTAACTTCTGCCTTAATACATTTCTGACATCTAATATGTCTCATTCCCTTTTTAGCAGATAGTCCACAGAGGAAATGGTGGCCCATTTTTTCCATGTTTCTTGCTGCATCTGCTTCAGGGATAAAGCTTTATGTTGTGAATTTATAAATCTGAGTCCAGCTGTTTCTCATTTGGTACAAGCTAAAATTCAGTTTTTGCTAGCTCTTCCTAAATATTTTTTCTTTGCATTTAAATAAATAATTTTTAAGCACAGATTTTTAAAAAAATGAACTCAATAGGTCTGAAACTTACAGAAGAGGTTGTGTGAACAAAGCGACTTTAAAAGCATTATAATATGATCAGTCAGTTTTTCTTTGTGTGGCTGGAAATGTTCTGTTATTCACAAAGATCACTAAATGTAGAAATAATAAAATATAGTCTTTGAATTTTAGTGCATTTTAGAGTTTTCAGCATAATTTTTGTCATACTTTATTCAGAGAAAGCTCTGTGTTATGTGTTGTTCAGGAGCTTGGATTTCAGCTATGCAGTTTGTGTAGGTTTTGCCCTTATTTATCACATGACCTTGTAATATCACTGTAGGCTCTCATGACTTCAGGGCTTAATTATTGTAATTCTCTTTTCAGTGGATTAGTGATGAGGCTAATCTGCTGCTTGCAGCTTGTTCACATTGTGGCAGTGTACTTATTTCTGGATTTCAGCTACCCTTGTCATAGTCAGCTTGCATTGTGTTTTTTACATTACTACTTACTACATGATGTAATGTTTAAAATAGCTTTATGTATAAAGGTCTGAACGGGTATGTCTTGATTATATTTCAAGATTCCTTTTTTTGTGAGTGTTTGTGTTACCCTGAACTAATTTTGAGATTTTGCTTCAAGATTTATAAAAGGTTTCAGTCTGCAGATTAAATCATCTGAGTATAGATGTCTGCATATTGGTGTCTACATCAGGTAGGTTTTAAAGTCACTAAAATTGAAAGGGCGTAGAGGATGATCCAGGTGACCAGCCATTTAGTTGCTGAGATGTAGGTGGTTGGTGTTAATCAGGAAGCACTTGGATATCCTAGACATCTTTTTAGGACTAGTAGACACAAAATGATCTTTGAAATACTCACTCTTTTTTTGGTATCTGGGGATCAAGTGGGATATTCTGGAACTTAAGTGGCACTATACCTATGTTAGAAATCAATTCAAGCCTTAGGTGTTTACTTTGAAATAAGATGAATTACTCTTTATACTCCATAACCTGCTCGCTAGATCTCTATTAGCTTTAATGAGACTTTGGACACTATTAAGGTTAGCATCTTCATTTGGGTGCCCTATTTTGGATCTAAATCTGACCTATGAGGTCTTTCATCCATGTGATTTTTAATAATGCCCCGAACCTTGACTTAAGACTGGCTGCATAATCTAATTAAAATCTTATTAATCTTAAATCCCTGGATTTAAGATTGAAAAAAAAAAAAAGGCAGTTAAAAAATATTTAGTTCCAGGGCATTAAATTCTTTCAAAACTCAGGATGTTTTTTTAAATGCAGCAATTATTTATGGCATTAAAATTCAGCAGTTTTACAGTGATAACTTTGCTTATATTTTGCCTTGTGGTAGTGAAAATAATGCATGTAGCTCTTCTGTGCCTTAAAGAAGAGAGGCATATTTGCATATTATCTATTGCAAATTTAAAGGAAAACTTGTATGTGTTTACATGGTTGCATAAATTGAGTGGAGATTATGTGTTAAAAATCACGTCTGGTAATTTCTGTTTTGAAGCATCTCTCTTCAACAAGTTTCTAAGAATTGGTGATTTGTCAAGCATTTCTCTACTGTTATTAGTTTGGTAAAGTCTTATCTACTTCAGAATTGGTTTTGTCTGCATAATTTGGCATTAAACTTGTAATTTAAACCTTCAGATACTTTTGGTTCTATTAGCCCCCTCTTCCCATAGACTGCAAACAGCTCAAGTGCCTTATATTGTTTTGCAGATGGGCTTTGAGTTGATGTGTGTTTAAAAGCTTTGAAAGCTTTTCTGACTAAATCTGTGAAATCCAGGAGATTTTCCCACTGTGTTTGCCACCAAGCTAATGGTATTTACCTGATGACAGTTCTAGTCTATTGTATTCAAGTAGTGAAAAAACTTTAAAATGTTCCCTGTATAAAACATTCCAGGCACATCTCACCACAACTGTTGCACAGGTGTCTTCAGGAATAAAGGATTTCCCAGTCCCCACTCCTTGCAATGATTTAGCCTCAAGGCCATGGAGAGTGTGTGTGGTCAGTGTACCTGAGGAGTTTCCCAGAACCACTGGGAGCACCAGGGCATCCCACAGGACCATCAGAACTATCAGTTTTCCCCCTCATCCAGCCCATGTTGTACTCCCACAAGACAGGAGGACAGGAGAAAGCTTTCTGTATTGCCAGTGCTTGGGTGAAGCGCCAGAGGGTGTGTTTGACAAAAAAGGACTTACTGGAGCAGAAAATAGACAAAACCTACATCAGTCAAGAATGTTCATAACAGAACTTCTTGAAAGCAGGGATTATCTCACTTTTGTTGTTGAGTTCAACTCTGCTGTATTTGTAATTTTTTTCCAAAGTCTGTGTTTAGTCCAGGGAAAGGGGAAAAAAACTCACGTATAGATTTAATGTGCTGTCAGCCTTTGACATTTTGGTATAACTTCACGTAGACTTTCTTTTAGCATAGCTATTTTGACAAATTTCCTTGCTAGTGATGAATAGTAAGATTGTAAAGAATAAATGTTTGTGTATAGATCTTCTAGACCTTTTTTTCCCGTGTAGTCTGGGTTGATGGGAGTGATTATGAGGTTAAATGTAAGCATACGTATGAGGTCTAATGCTGTAGTTTGCATGTTCTGTTGAGTTATACTTTTCTGGTTTAAGTATGATAAAGGGTATTTTGTTAATTACCTGCTGAAGTAAATAGCAGAGTTTTTCTTTAAACCTGTGCTAGAAATAATGTCAAATGAAAAAATATTTTTGTATCAGGTATGATTATATGAAAACACATCCTTCTGAGAAAATGCATCTAGCAGTGGTGGCCTGTGGTGAAAGACTGGAGGAGACTGTTACTATGTTGAGATCAGCCATTATTTTCAGCATCAAACCTCTCCATTTTCATATTTTTGCTGAGGACCAATTGCATGAGAGTTTCAGAGACATAGTAAGTATTCAAAAATGTATTCAATCAATTTGTAGCACAATTTGAGTAATATGCAGCAATTCTTCTACTTGTTTGATAGAGTAGCAGAAATGCAGGAGTCTAAAAATTAAGGTAATAAGGCTTTTGTAATGTTGGATGGGGATCTTTGAAATTTTTTCTTGTGGAAGAATGCCAGCTTCTGATACCAGAGTTTGTCCTAGAGACAGACCAAAACTTTCTGATTTGTTATCTTGAATTTGTTAAATACAAGCCTGGTGTTCAAAAGCAAACCAGTTACCTTTTGTGAGCTTATTTAGAGTTGGCTTTACAAGAAAGAATTTTTTTCTGTCCCTGTGCTTACAGCAGGAGTCAGTGATATTGTTTAGAGAAAGTTAAACACTGGTTTTGGAATATGGTAGATACGGTTATGTCTAATTTTAGTAAGTTTCAGTTAATAAAAATTGGATTAGGACTGAAGTAGCAGTTTTAGAAGCTGACAAGGCTATAACTGTGGAGAATTTTACTGGTTTTGTGCTTAAAATGTCATATTAACTGTGACATTACTATGTTACACACGTTAATTTATATACACTGTTGTGCAAACAGTAGTTGTGGCAAAAATGGAGTAAGATTAAATTGGGAAAGATTTCATTGGTATTTGTTCTGTGGTAACTAGTTAAGAGGGGAGGAGCTTTAATTCTTATTTTTTTGTAAGTACTGATTCATTTTGCTTCTTCTTCCTTTTGCATGTGATCTGGTATGATGTGTTTTCTTCATAGTGGCCTGCAGGTGCCACTTTTTGTTCAAGTCTTTCAATTAGCTGACAAATTATTGGATTTCTATTATGGAAAAGAGGCATTGCACTTGTGTTCAAGTATCAATTTGAATGGTGAATTGATTTTTTTTTTTTGTAATAGAATTGAAGTAATTTCTGTGATTTCTTATTTTCACATAGCTTGATGAATTCCCCTATGAAGGAAAAGTTAATTACACATTATATCCAATAACATTTCCATCTGAGAGTGCAGCAGAATGGAAGAAATTGTTTAAACCATGTGCTTCACAAAGACTATTTTTGCCAGTAAGTTTCTTTGTAATAGAATAATCCAGAAGTCTGTTTATGAAGCATCATCAAACTGTCTTTGTCTTTGTTAATCTGATTTCTGTTTGGTTTTAAATGAGGAATTATTACTACTCCTTAAAGTTACTTTTATGACATCCAAAAAAACCCTCTGAATTTAATATTCTTCTGTGGCACTAGTACCCTGTGGAATAAAAGTCTTTGTCACTTGATGCATTTTGGCACAGTAGCCTCAGAAAGAGGTATAGGTCATGTTATCATCTCAGAGGTAAGGTGGATTTATCACACCTCATCTCCTCATTCAGGTGGAAAGTCTGCTGCATGCATGGGGCTGAGAAGTGCTTGAGGAAAGGAAACAAGACGTGGGCTATTGTTGCCAGTGTTTTGTGTATATGCTCATCTAAGACACTTCAGAAAACCTGCTTGAGGCTTGGTGAATTAGAGTGATGGCAGCTATCCCCCAAATACGGGCTCTTGGCAGCTAATTGCTGCATGGGAGAGGAGGGGGCAGGAGCGGGAGAGGAGCTCCTGTTAAAATAACCCTACACCTGGCTTCCACCCACTCCTAAGGAGCCCTGACATATCAAATGTAGAATGAGTGCCTTTGCATTGCTGTTCCATATAAAACTTATTTCCCTCTACAAAAATTCTTTAAAATGTGAGAAAAAGGAATGATGACCAATTTATTGACTGCAAACTGTCAGCGTAAAGTGAATTTATTTGTATATGACAAGAATTTGTTAAACTTTCTTGTATTTTGTGAAGAGAAGTTCAATAAAACTTAAAATTTTGTTCTTAAATTTCTTTCCCTCACAGTTAATCCTCAAAAATGTGGATTCACTACTGTATGTTGATACCGACATCTTGTTTTTGAGGCCTGTTGATGATATTTGGTCTTTTCTGGGAAAGTTCAACTCCACACAAATTGCTGCAATGGCACCAGAACATGAAGAGCCTCGTATTGGGTGGTATAATCGTTTTGCTAGACATCCCTATTATGGAGTAACTGGAATTAATTCTGGAGTCATGCTAATGAATATGACACGTATCAGAAGAAAATATTTCAAGGTATGTGTGTTGCCTCAGTTGCATTTTTGGTAGATTTCCATCTTTTAATTCTATTTCTGTTTCATATTCATATGTATTTTTCAAAATGTTTTTTCTGTAATTGTAATAATGCTCTCAAAATACACTGTTTAAAATAGTATCTATTTTTTAAATGTCATTCACTGTAAGACTTGAACTTCTTGAATTTCAAGTGTGCTTGATTTAATTTTTCTTAGTTCTGAGAGGTCTTTTGACTTGATACAATTTGCTGTAAGTTACATTTGCCAATAAATATGCCCACATTATTTCTTTACTACAGGAATTCCAGAAAAACAATTATTGTAAACTTGTAAAATGTGTGTAGTTGTATGACCAGGAGGTGGTGCTAAAACATTTAGTAAGTTGTTGAAAACTAAGATTTCCAAATTTTGATCTTTTACATTGTAGCCAGGTGATCATTGCCCTAAGTATTTTTTTATTTGCTTTGAAGTCCTAGTTTTTTTAGACAAAGAAGTTCCCCATGAAAAGTAGCTTCTGCTACATGCATGGAAGCAGTGCACACAGCAGTAGAAATGGTCATTGCTTCTCAGACTTGGAAGTTTTTTCTTATGTGCTTGGAACACAAGTACAAAAGCAGTGCTGTGTGATTATGCTTGGAGGAAAGTACATCTCTGTTTAAGAGAAGTTTGATTAGGGAAAAATAACCATGCAGTCAAAAACTTGGGGAAGATGCATCCATAAGAGAAGCGATATAAACTTGCAGTAGACATTAATTCTCCCCCATTTCCAGTGTAATAAGCAGCTTTCATCCTTGCATTCTTGCTACACATTTTTCTTGAAGGAAATTCAGAGAATTCAAGAGAAATGGAGAATGGATTATCTCAGTTGTAGTTAAAAGTAGAAAGGTATGATACCTGTAGTATATGGCTGCAGTTTCTCCAAGAAAACTTCTCTATCATCATTATATGTATATATGTATATATATATGTATATATATTATCAGTGAAATTTTGCATTGTCTACTTTCTTTGTTTGTTTTACTGATTGTAGCATATGGAGAAATGAAAATACTGAAAAGCATTAAGAGAAAAACATGGGATTGAAAGCTACATGTATCTTAAGCTCTGACAGTGCATTTCTGTATAGTGATTTATTTTCAGTGTGGTAAACACTAAGATAAATTTGGTCTTTTATTCATACTCTTCCAGAATTCTGGTTTGGCTTCTCAGTACAACTTAGGTTATCAATTCAATGGAAACTTTATGCTTTTTTGGTAAAATTGTGGAGTTCAAATTTTCAAAAGCATACAGATTATGTAGGATACTAAAACTGTCAATAAAATGTAGTTTTCTAGAGGACAGCATGAAGTCCTTTCTCCTTAACACCTAAAACTGGTGTTTTCTTCAAATTTAAGTGTGTGTGTATATATATATATTTAAAATATAAGATTTAATGAAATGAAATTATTCATTAATATTTTGAAATTCAAAATGAAACACTGCACTTTCCCTTGGTTCAGAGGGCTAGAATACTTTTTCTGTGAATCTGTGAGATCTGGGCTGAGAGCACTGAGCAGGGGAACCATTGAGTTTATTTTCTCCCTTAGTACCTAGGGTGTGGTCCCACAAGCTTGCAGAGCGTCACAGTGCCTGAAGATGCACAAGCTTTATTACAAAAACTGCTGTACATGGAAACTTGCAGAGACTATATTTCCATCTTCAGGTTCCTTGAATGTCTTATCACAAAGAGAATTAGTCAATAGGAAAAACCGCAGTCAT
Source organism: Phainopepla nitens (assembly GCA_013400175.1). Classification (NCBI taxonomy): domain Eukaryota; kingdom Metazoa; phylum Chordata; class Aves; order Passeriformes; family Bombycillidae; genus Phainopepla; species Phainopepla nitens. Next base: position 406,211 of record VXBQ01007007.1, on the reverse strand, counting down.
CAAAGTAAAACTTGGAAAAGGGTTTAGTGTAGCTGAGTCTACACACCGTGGGCCTGAGAGTGTATGACTCTTGCTTGTGACTGATAGCAAAGGAGCAATTCTCAAACCTTTGGAAAAGAGGTAGACCAAATTCAGGAGTAGAGACTGTCCTAACACCCCTTGCCAGTGACGCTGCAGATGCTTTTGGACCTTACAGGTAACAGTTCCATGTTGTGTCCCATTAACTATTCCAGTGAAATACAGCAGAACTAGAAAATGCTTCATTGTGTTATAGGAAGGTGTGAATTTGTTGATTTTCTTTCAAGAGGCTCAACAAATTCTTCAAGGAGTATACAATTCTGGGAATTTTTGTATCTTTTTAAAGATGCCTGTAGACCTTTTTGCATGATACTGTAGTGCTAGAGAATTTATCTGAAGTGAAAATTTTGGATCAGGATATTCCTCCAGTGCTATGGACTTAAAAATGTGGATTCGTTGTCTGTTGTAGCCCAAATTACAAGCTGAGCCTTTAAGCATCTTTCTTCTGTTGTCAGATTGATTTTTAAGAGTCAGGAGGGTCCAGAAGATGGAGAAATAAAAAATAAAATCAGAGACTTTAGCCAATGGTTATAATGTTCATCTGGGTAGCAACAGCCTGTTGTTCCATGTACTGCTCCAGGATTAAGTCATCTTTTATCCACTTACCTGTTCAAGCCTCAAGTCCTCTTCTCAGGACTGTCAGGTCAGGCCATTTCAGACAAGCATCCCGGCTCCTTGGCTGTTGATGCTGCCGAATGGATGTTGCTCCTTCTGGTCTTGTCTTTTTTGTCTTGTGTGTTGTGAGTCTCTGTGTGTATGTATGGCACAAATATATGCACTAAATGCACACATGTGTGCTTGTATACAGATATATGTGCATGCACAGATGTGTTACTGAATAATGTGGTTATTGTGCTGCGTAACTGCGCATGAGACTAGTTCCTAATGAAGCTCCTGATGGTTAGAGCTTACATGTTGTCTCTGCTAAGCAGCAGTTAGAACATGGGAATGTAAAGCATTCAAGATTGTTTAGGATATGGAAGAGGTAACAGTGGGTGACTTTCTTTTGTATTTGTATACATATAGATGTATATATTTTTTTAAAACTGGAAGAGATACAGCAAATGCTACAGGTATGGTGCTTTTTAACAAAAAGACCAATGAGGCCATATGAATAGAGAGGAATGGCTTCTATCACATTTATTAGGAAGGTTAATTGTGATGCCTGAGATACAGGCAGTCAAGGAAGGGGACAAGCTCTTAGAAAATCAGACAAGCCTGAAATAAATTAACTTCTCATAGAGTGTGCAAAGTAGAGGTTCACAGGTATGCTTTAGAAAAAAAAAAAAGCGAAGTTCAGAGAGCTTCTGTGACCTAAACCATTACAATGTTTTTTTACCATTCATTGTTGCTTAGGGCTGTAGTTTCAAATAATGGTGAGCCTGCACAAAACCAAATTGCTTCTAAAAGGAAGGTTCCTATCTCTTACCAGCTGCTTTAGCCTACTTTTCTTATTTACTTGGTCGTGGCCTTTGCTGTTCAGTCCTTTCTGTGATTCAATTCAATTTGCTAACAGTAGAAAACAATCCTTCTGCTGGGTTATTGAAGTACATCAGCTTATGTAAACATGCAGTAAGTGTTAGCACTACACTGTTAGTGTAGGAGCAGGGTGGAATGATGTAACCAGAAGGAAGAGGGACACAGCTACAGTTTGTTTAGATATTGCTGTGTGATTTGAGAAATTTTTTTAAGGTTTATATTTTCTTCCTAGAATTTAAAAAAAAAGTAAAGGCTAAATGTGACAGCTTCTGTAAGTCTGACTTCAGCCTTGGCCAGGCAGAAGTTTTCTGGTACAGAAATGAGTAATGACCAAGCTAAACAAACAAACAAAAAACCAACCCAAAATATCAGAAAATACTTAAAATTTCATGCATATAATTTGTTCTTTTTTCTTCTGCTCATGTAAACTAGAGTTTTGAGAGTTCTTAAGAACCTGTCTGTATCAGTTTGATATCATCACAGAAATGCCTACTATAATTTTGGGTTTTTTCCTCAAATTGCTAACATTCTTTGCATGTTGTGGAATACTGGAGAGAAGGCTTATATTCTGGAAATTTTAAAATTATTGTAGTGGTTTCTCTTTGAGTTTTTTTTACTTGAGTAACTTCTGAAAAGCAGTTCTATCAGTATCCTACTTGTCAGGCGGTTTCCCCTCACTGCAAGTTACAATGGAATATTTTAAAGAAGGAAAAGTAATTATTCAAGTAGTTTCTCTTGCTCGTACACTAGTGTCATTATATATCACTGCTATTTTATTAATATATAGCTCTTTTCTATTTATGCAAAGGTTATGGAAATATTACAATTTCCAGTTCTTGAATCTGATAGCACTATTTGTCAAGTAGTATTGCTTTTAGACATCTGGCTATATGATGCATGTTCTTACCTGCTTTGCATCTTCTTGGGATATCCTCTGGATTTCTCTGCTATTAAAACTCTACAAGTGCTAAGAAAAGTCTATTAAATAATGACTTAAACAATTTAAACTTCCATTTCTATGTGTTGCTCTAAAACGATATTTATGATTGTATATTCTCTTGCCATGATTTGCCTGGTATGAGCGAGCTATTTTAATTCTTAACATTTTGTCTAAACTTAAACCTTAGGTCAGTATTCTGTGAACTGCAAATTTTGGCTGAGGGAGTAATCTTTACTGACTGTGACTCAGTCTTATTTATTTGCTTTTTTGGAAGGTTTTAGCTTAGTGATAAAGCTGTGTTTTATTTCATTTAATCGCTTTGCATTGAATCTAATGATAGTTCTTACTGGCGAAGAGTTTTGTTGTGCATTTCTCATGCTCATCAAATGCTTGCAGGCAATCATAATCATAAATTTTTTAGGAGAGAAGGGACTATAATATTCTGTTTGGCTTCTTGCATAATATAAGGTATAGATCTTTTTTTGTATTAATTCTTGTCTGAAATCTTGTAGTATTTCTTGGTTTAGGCTTCAGTTCTGAAAGCCCTTCATATTTGATGGCTGAAATGATTTAAGGGAAGAGTAAACACTGAACTGCAATTTTGTGCACTTTCTACTTTGTCAGTGTAAAGCTCAGAGAAAGAAGTCTTTGATACTGTAAATCTCAAACTGAATATTTTGCTCCTGGTAATCTGTCTCTTAACATGATATTCCAGTATGCAAATCTCAAACTATACTGGAGTTGTAATATAAATTTTTTTGGCAACTTGCTTAAAAAGAAGCAAGGGTACAATGCTTGTACTTGCTTAGGAATTTTCGCTCCATGGGACTTATTGCTATTCCATCCACACTCTCAAAACTGTGAAGTACAGGGTACAAAGTGAGCAGCCTTGTTCCTTTTCTGTTCTAGTTGAGCTTAAATAAGGTGTAAAGAAATTAGCTTTGGAATATGTAACCATTTAAACTGCAGATTTGAATCCCTTTGTTAACATGTAATTCAGTGTAGGCCAATTTACTCCAAGGAGCTGCTTCTCAACCAGAACCTTTGAAGAACTTTTCTTTTGAAGTGATTCTTCTAAATCAAGAATTTGGGAATTTGGTAACAGCTGTTTTGGTTTTTACTGACTTTTGCTAGTGAAGAGTTGTCCTGTTGATGTGTAAATTCAAGTTCAGTATCTAAAAAAAAAGTTCAACTTGATGAAAATGCTTCTGAAACCCTTTGAAGGATTTCTGTATTTTTGTACATTGCTTTGTAGCCAGTATTTTTTTATCTGTATATGTTTGGAACTCTTTAAGAATTAATTTTATTTTGAACTGGTTTGTATTTTTGCAGTTAACATTAGAACCTGTGTATGTTATGACTCTGTGATAAAGAGTGAAGTGACATATGAATGTTTAAATATTTCCTATCTACTTGCTGCACGACTTAAACACAGTTTTGATGTTAGATCCTACTGCTGTATAAAACATCCTTTGCTATTCTTAGAATTCTTGGTTTAACATATTAGAGGGAAATTTTTCAGTAAGCTGATCATTGAGAAATAGAGCATATCGGAAATGTCGGTAACTAGTTTCCTTAAATAGGCCTGTTGGTTTAAAAGGAAGAAGTTATCTATACATTTGAGATTTGTACCTTTGAAGTGCAAGCTACTGTGATTCTGTAAGGCATTTCCTTCCCTATAGGTATAACTGTGCTGAATGTGTGTCGTTTTACTTTGTTTTGTTTAATAGAATGATATGACACCAGTCCGGTTACAATGGGGAGAAATTCTGATGCCACTACTGAAGAAATACAAGTTGAACATAACATGGGGTGATCAGGATCTATTGAACATTATGTTTTTTCACAATCCAGGTAAATCCACATTGATTTTCAGTCTAACATTGTGAAGTTATCTTTTCCATGGGAAAAAAATATCCAGGAAAATATTCAATTAGTAGGCTTTTGGGTGAAAGCATTCGAGGAACTATTCACTTCTTTAATTCTCTGAAAGCATTTGGGAGACAGTGCTGGAGCTTGCCAGAGTGTAATTAACTGTTAGACTTCAAAACAACTCTACAGAAATTTATAAAGGTGTCCTAAATAAATAAAGAGAAGATTGGTTTATTTCCTGAAACAATTTTGATACTTAACCCGGAGCTCTCATTTTTCCACACAGAAAGTCTTTATGTCTTTCCTTGCCAATGGAATTACCGGCCTGACCACTGCATCTATGGAAGCAATTGTAAGGCAGCTGAAGAAGAAGGTATATTTATTCTTCATGGAAATAGAGGTGTTTACCATGATGACAAGCAACCGACTTTTAGGGCTGTCTATGAAGCAATAAAAAATGTAAGTGATTTTTGCATTGTACTTGTTATTCTTTCATGTATGTTTATCTGTACAGGTGCATGTATTTTGTTGATATTCATCTTGATTGCAACAAAGTAATTTTTTTCTCTTAAGTAATGTCAAGTGTTTTACCAGTTTTTTTCTCCTCTATTGTTTGGATGTCATTCCGGTGTATTCCTATTTTCAAGAGCATTGTTTGAAACAGACTGTAGACTAGCCTAGGATTCTAGGACAGTGCCTGTAGTTGTCAGTGTTTATTTAAAAGGCTTTATTCTCATATATTTAATAAACTGTTTCCATGAGCATTTGGCCATCTTAGAGTATCTGGGTAGGAAGGGGCTGACAAGGAGCACTGAAATCCAAATACCTGGCCCTGTACAGGACCATCCCCAGGAGTCACACCATACACCTGAGAGCATTGTCCGAACGCTTCTTGCACTGTGCCAGGCTTCATGCTGTGACCACTTCCCTGGGGAGCTGTTCCAGTGCCCAACCACCCTCTGGGTGAGAAATCTTTTCCTGGTATTCAGCATAATCCTACCCTGACTCAGCTTCAGGCCATTCCCTTGGCTCCTGTCACTGGGCACCAGGGAACAGGGGTCAGTGCCTGCCCCTCCTCTTCCCCTCACGAGGAAGCTGGAAGTGTAATGAGGCTTCCCCACAAGGCCCTTCACCAGCTTTGTAGTCCTCCTTTGGACACTAATAGCTTTATATCCATTTTATATTGTGGTGACCAGAACTGCACACACTTCTTACTCAAGGTGAGGCCACTTTCCCAGTGCAGAATACAGGGAAAATCTTTTTTTCCAGACTGAACAAGCCATCACCAGAAGCTTCATTTTTCTGGAGATTTTAAAGTGCAGAAAAAATCCCTTCTTCCCAAAATTTGTATGTATTTACTGCAACATTTTAACACCTCATTGTATCTAGATTTGGTTGTAAAAAAATTTTTATATACTATTTTTTGACCTTTTCCAGAAATTCAAAGTATTAATATGTTGCTGTTCCTTTAAATACTAAGCACAATGACTTCTTTTCATTCTGCAAATAAGTCATCTAATAAACTGTCACTATATCAGTATACTCACTGAAGAGCTGTAAAACTTAGCACTGATGCACATTTTAAATGTAGCAGGCTACTGTGTGTGTATAACCTGCAGAAATCAGAGTATATTTTAATGTTGCTTTATTACATGTTGTCATATAGATATAAAAATGAAGAAAAGTACTTTTGAGGGTCTGAGAATACATTGCAGGGAAAGTGATTGTGTTTCCATAAAAATATTACTTCTTTGTTTCCTTTGAGCATTGTCAAAAAGAGAAGAAAAAATTATTTCCTTTTATTTATGATCCCATTTCGTACATGAACATGTCAGAGAAAGTATGTAAACCACTACTGGTCCAATGGTAATAAGATAAACAAAATTATATTACTTCAAAATACTGTTTTAACTTATCATTTGTTTATAAAAACATTGGAGTGTTGAGCTAATGACAACTTTATTTCATGCTCATGTTAAACATAGTACGTGTTCGACCATCATTCAGTTTAATGAAACTTCAGTACCACTTTTTATACTGCTGTTTCATTATAATTTGATAAGAATTGTATTACTTAAAGGTTATATGTCATTTTAGAAAGTTACCACACAACAAAAAAAATACAGAAATCATTATAGAGTTGTAAATTTTTAATTGGGTATGGAAATTTTAAATTTCCTCCTTGCCTGTCTGTTCATTTGCTTAACATTAAAAAAAAAAATCTTTCTCATTAGGTTTATTGAAAGCACAAGAGTATATTTCTCTAATTTAGAGATGTTTTTAAATTACTATATTCAGAAGCACTCATGAGTTCTTGAAAACATTTAATAAACCTATAGACAGCAAATATGATGCTGAAAATAATTTTTTATAAAACTCTAATACCTCTGAGTAATGACAATCTTCCGTATTAACTTTAAATTTTCTTTGTCTTTACAGTATTCATTTGGGGATGACCTGGTTCATTCACTGCTGCAGCCCCTAGAACAGGAATTGCAGAAAACCACGCACACATACTGTGGAAGAGTATACACGGTATTCATAAAGCAGCTAACAAAAAGCATAAGAGACTTGTATGCCAGAAGATCAAAGGGAAGGTGATTTTTGACTCCTAGCTCTTATATCAAGAGACTGGATTAACATTGCTGGTCAAAAGGTGCAAGAATTCTATTACATCTTGTATGGGCTCTTAATGTGCCCAGAAAAAAAGTTTACTAGCATACATAAAAATGAAGAAAATATTCATCTAATGAAGAACAAGGACTTTTTTCTGCAAAGGTGACTTTTTGGTTTTTTGAAGTTTATTCAGTGCTAATGTTTGTCTCATGTCTGATGATTTGGGTGATACTGGCTTCTATGGTCAGTACTTTTAGTCTGTGTAATTCAGTTATCTCATAATGAACAAGGAAGAAATGAAGATGGCTCTGTTTGGGAGTGTACCTCATATATTGTCTAAAATTCTCTTAAACTGTGAATGTAGCAATAACTGAGTCAGCAGCACTAACCTCACTTTAAAGGTGTGAGCCTTTATGTAAACAAAGTTGTTTACAAGTGCAGAAAATACCCTCTTGTCAAAGAAATGTGTTGTAATCATTGACAATCTGTATGTGCCTTTGTATGTTCATCTCTTACATGTTGAAGTACTGTTTTGACAATCTTGTTTCGTTTATCTCAGATGTGAACTGCACACTATAAATATGATTTTCTGAGAAATTAATGACTAGTATGTGATACTAGTTTTCTCTGTTAGTAAATACAGAGACTTTGTATTAAAAATAATTTGTTTCAACATTGTAGAGCCATTAGCACCAAAAGATAGGGCAGTACTGAGGGGGTTTTAAGTAAAAATTCAGTTTGAAGTTGCTTGTCTTACAATACTTTTTAAAAATTTCATGGTTTTGCAGTTTGTAGGGCATTTTGGAAGTAAAAAAAAAGCCCAATGGTGGAAAGCTGTTGCTGTTGTATTTCCATACTACGAGTTATTACCTGATTATTGTTATAGAGTGTGTAGTACCTAAAAGTGAAGAGCTGTAGTAAGAGTTCTGATGCTTCATCAGACTGTATAATAGATGGGTTTTTTAGAGAATATATCATGTTATATTTTTTTAATAAATGGCTTTAAACTAGTTTTGGGACAGACCCTCAAGTACATGAATTCATTACTGTCGATATTGGGTGATAGTGATTTGCAACAGGTAAGGATTAGTTTTCCTCCAATTATCTTAGTGAAAAAGAGAAACTTCTGTTTAATAAAAACTTTTTCTCCGGAGAAAACAATGAAGAAAAGGGCTGAATTCTACTGTTACAGTAAAATATTTAAACTTGCATGGTATGAAATGTATTTGTAAAGTATATATGAACTTGGATAACCTAAGTGAGATGAAGTCTTCATAAAGTGAGCTTTCGGATTCCAGGATAGTTCCTGTGTGTTGAACATGGAGGATCCACTCACTGACTTGCACCTTCATCCCAACCCCATTTTAGAAGCTAAATTTTTGTAGCTGTTTCCTTGTCAAAGATAGACTGGCTCTAACTTCCAGATTTGTGTGAGCTGGACAAATGCTTTAGCAGTACAAAAATACACTCCACTGTCATCAGAGTTTGTATCCTGCTTCTATTTTCCCTGCGGGCTCAGGGTATAAATTTTTGGAATGGAATCTAGGAAGCAGTCTGCCCCTCATGTAGGTCTCTTTTCCTTCCTGTGTAATCTTTTGAAGCCTGAAATGTAGAAATCTCTGTGAAGGTGAATACTGTAACTGACTGATACTACAATATGCAGTGCGTTATTTTTTTACATAAATACTGATTTTTATATCGATTTGTCTTCAGCTTTCCTTTTTACTTGTATTATGTCTTTTGTATTTAAAAAAATCTTTTGACTTGATTTTTGTGTTTGTCTTTGCAGAAACTTTCAGTTTTGAATTTATTTTTAGTATGTTGTAGACATGTCAAGATACTCTTAAAACCCAATGGACCATTTTAAGAAAAAAGGGGAATGTGGACTTAAGCAGCAATGTTTCCCCTTAAATTTCAAATTTTGTGGGGGAGGAGAACAAAAAGAAATAATATTGAGCTTATTGTAGGACAAAAATTCTTACTTTGTGCTTATGTCTAGAAATGTTTACTTAGCGTATTACAAATAGCAGAATATAGCCTTATGCATAGGTTTTGAATAATTTTTTAAATATAAATGAAAACTGCTCACCTCAGGTCAGCTCTAGGTAACACTCATGAACACTTCAAAAAAAGCAAGTAGCTTCCATTAAGTAATTCTGCAGAGTATTTCTGTTTCAAATTTTTAGTTCTCTAATCCCCGTGTTTTAAATTTAGGAAAAAAATCTATCTTTACAAACAAAAACCCAGATCTGGCTTATAAGGGAAATATTTGGTGACACTGAAAAGAATGAGAATCCAGATAATGTGATAGAAACCAGTTAGTTCCCAAACATTTTAATACCTGATTTGTAAGGTTAGATGCTTAGAAGTGTAGAGGTTACATCTAGCTTGGGAATACTTATGGCTGTCTAGTTTTAGAAACATTGCTTTTTCTACAAACATCATAATTAACCAAAAAAATAGGACCTAACAAATTACAGGCCTTTAGCAATCTCATTTTCAACTATTCGTTATAAAGTTACTATAAAATGTAAATTTTGATGGAAAAATGTAAACATCAAGAAATGTACATTCAGGTTAAATGAAGATAAATCTGTCTTCCTCATGCTTGATTAGTCTCTATGTCATGGAACCATTATTCTCTTTTAAAGGGACCACAGTCTCATGGTAAAGAGATCTTGATGAGAAGAGAGATGTGAAGATGTTATCATCTTCTTTAGATGAGCTTCTGTCAGTGTTTGTAGACAGTATGAAAAGCAAGCTATCCCTTTATGGGACTGAAACATCCTTGTGTGTGGTGCTTGTGCCACTGCCAGTTAATGAGGCTGTATAAGCCTTATGGAAACGTCTGTCCAGTTATTTGTAGTTTTGCCAAAATTTAGACTGAGGTGACCTTTAATGCCAGTTGAATTGGTTTTGGTAAGCTTTTGGTTTAAGTTTAGAATGATTAAGAAAACAGGTTTAGAGAGGGAACGATACTTTTCATTATTCTTACTTTAAACATATTTTAACAGTATGGAGTTGCCTTGTGCTGGCTTTGACCTAAATTGGGTCAAGTTGTAAACTTCTGGCAAAATGCTGAGTGGAAGACTGAGCTGTCAGGATATTTCTTAATTTGTACCAGATTTCTGTCCATACCTGACATATTCCAACCATTCAGGCCTTCCACACTTCCATCTGTACACTTTACATAACAGGATGACTAAGAAGCCAGCTGTCTTTTTTTCCTCCTCCCAGATTGTACTTCCTATCTACACAGCATGGAAAAGGAAGTAGCTACAATCAAGTGGTAGGAGGAGGATATGGTCTGTATCTGTTAGGATGGTTTAGAAGCAGAACATGGAAGAGGTAGAACTGAAGGTGTAATGTGTTAGCTGTATATGCATTATTGGGCTCTTTTGAGTGGAAATAACAATGAACTGCTGCTGCTTATTAACTCACACTTACTGTGTTTGTGGCAGATTAAATGGGGTGAAACTGAGCAGTAGCTTTAGCTTATCTATAGGAAAACACTAGACTTCTCTTTTCTTCTGCCTGGTTTATAAAGGTGTCTCCAAATGTGTAGACATATGTAGAATTTCTACTCCTTAGAAGGCTTAGGTTATTTTTCATTGTCCGTTTTCTGGTTCAAATTGAGAGATTTTCAACTAACAAACACATTTAACAATAGCCATTTACTGGCAATATGATTTTTTTTTTTTAACTTGATTAAGTGGAATATTCTTGTATAATTAAAATGAATGTATAGGCTTTTTGTCCAGATTTTTTTAGTAAATTATCAATTTTGAATAGTTACTATTTTCACATTGTCTCTCATGGTATCTAATGATAATTATCGTGGCTTTCCTGCCCACTTCACTAGTTTGTGAATGGATGGCATTTGAAACAGCTCCAGTGATTTTGTGTGTTAAAATAGGTTGCAGAGAACTGTAATGTGAATGTATGACCTTTTTTAGCAGAAAGTGGATTCTTCTGTTGCAGAGACAGTAGAAGAAGGAAGTAGTGAGAAGGTACTTCTCATCACTATGGATCTTGCAAAAGATCTTGTATCTGTCTTACAGGGTTGTTGCTGTCAGTCTGAGCATTTTTCTATGCACTGGAACTTAGAAGTGATTTTTCTGGTTTATTTCTAATCTCTTTGAATATCTTCTGTTTCTTTTTTGGAAGTTTAGTTTTGTTCAGTTGCACTTTTCTATATATTGAGAAGAATAGCTGAAATTTCTACAGAGTTTTGCACAAATAACAGCCAGGTTATTTGCTCAAGTTGTCCAAATGGGCAAAGTGTGAACCCAGCAAGTAAAAAATAACTAAACATGAGTGTATGCACCCTAGGTTCTCTTAGGAAAACAAGAAAGGTTGTTTGATCTTTTTAACACTACAGAGAAACATTTGACAACTTGCTTTCTGTATTCTACTGCCAAATCTTAATTAATGTAGGATAATTTCCTGTAGAAATGCAGGTTGCCTCACAGTTGCATTGTAGTACTGGTAGAGTATTCAAAGTTATTACTCAAGTTTCAAAACAGAAGATATTTACAGAGGTAATAGTGAATTTTCCACTTCAGGAAGTGAGGAGGAAATTTTATTTTAAAATAGTTCTCAAAATCTCTCTTGTAACCATTTAGTAGATCTGTGTAAGAACAGCTTGTCCTGCAAAGTTGTTGTGAAATTTAAGATATGTTGGTCTCCTATGCCTTTTCAAGCCTTCGTGGGCCTATTAAAATTTTAAGTTTCTTGAAGGAATACTGAGTAATTGGAAATTCTTGTGTTAAAGTTCAGTTGTATCTCTTCAGTCTTGTGGTTGCTTTATGCACAGCTGCAGTTAATTCTTGAGAGTCCTCATTTAAACTTATGAATGTGCATCTTCCTGTATATTTGCTTGCAAATTTCTGCAGGGCTTCTTTATGCTCCCTTCTGTCTTTTCCCTGCACTGCTTTTAAAAGATAATCACTAAGCTCTTCCTTCATTTGAATGCTTGTAAAAATTGCAGGAGGTATTATTACAGGTCTCTTTGCAGAAACCTGTAATTAAAGGAGGACCTGTATTCCTGCTGTGGTTGGGTTTTATTTTTTCTTTTTCTTCAGACTTCTATTTGATGATGTTCAGGTAGGAGGAAGTTGGCAGCCATTACTAAAGCATTATGTTCCTTGAGTGATCAGCTGGTCGTTTCTTCCCTGAATATCTGTTCTCTTATGATAGATGCATGACTATTGCCTGCCTACTTCATCCATATGATTGCAGGTTTCTTTAATCAAAGCAATGACCATCAGTTCTGTTAAATCTGGATTTTAAATGCTTCTCGTATATCTGGGTGCCACCTTAGTTGCACAAAGCAGGGGCCCAGTCTATTTCCACTTCCAGATCATAGAATGGTTTGGGTTAGAGGGGATGTTAAAGCTTATCTAGTTCCAACCCCTTCTCCTGAGCAGGGACAACCCCCACTAGACCAGGCTGTTCAAAGCCCCATCCAGCCTGGCCTTGGGCATTTCCAGGGATGGGGCTTCTACAACTGCTCTGGACAACCTGTTCCAGTGTCTCACTGTCTTCACAGTAAAGAATTCTTTCCTTGATACCTGATCTAAACCTTCCCTCTTCCAGTTTAAAACTATGCCCTTATCCTGTCACTGATGGCTTTGTTCCAAGTCCCTCTCCAGCTCCCTTGTTGGCCCTCGTCAGGTACTGGAAGGCTGCTCTAAGGTGTCCATCTTTTATTTAATTTCAGTGTTTTAGTTTCCAGCTAATCCCTAGGAATAAAATAGTGAGATAACAAGGAATGCAATTTTTTCACAACAGAAGCTAGAGAACTACAGATTTCTGAGATACAGTTAACAATTTTGAAACTTCTCTATCCTTCAATCTAATTTGGTGCAAGTAAGGGTTAGTGTCCTTCATTCATCAAATGATTTGACTTTTCCCTGTGTCAGCTCCTTACGTTAAAGGGATAGGCAGATAATTCTTAAAGGACTGATTCCTTGTTTACTGTGAATTTAAAGGAAAAGAACTGTAACTTTTCACTGTAGATCCTTAGTATCACCCTATCTAAACTCTTTGGAACAAGGAATAACTGCTCCCTTGCTGCTATATTGTTGTACTGGTTTTACTTGTTTCTTAATGGTCATGCTAAAAGGGCAGGGGAAATTTTGCAATTATTTGCATCTTCTTCTTAGTTCCTGGCCTGCTGTCTTTGAATTCCACATGGCCCTTAAAAACCAACAACTAAACCCAGTTTCAGAGTTTGGGTCAAAGCTAGAGATTAGCACATTAACATCCTCATTTAGGAACATGAGTCATGGGCTGTGCTCATAGATTAGGCATCAGGACAGTTTCCTTGTGCTGCTTTACCAAAACAGGTCTACAAAAGTAGGACTTCTCAAGTCTTATACAGTTTGTTGCTGTTTTAAGAGTGCCTAAGTTATAAAATACAAGCATGTTTTATTCCCAAAGTAAGTGTGTTAGAAGCCTTTAATCATATAATCTAACCCTATAGTCTGTCAGTGTTATGACTACTTTTCAAGGTACCTGTTGAACTAATATTCTCAAATTCCCCTTCACTCTTTTCCACATATAATTTATTGATTTTTTTTGTCTCCTTAGAGCAAAGCAAAAATTTGGGAATTTGCTTTAATAAACGTTCACTTGAAACCAAACAGAATTTTGCAAGGGCAGAAAAGAGAGTGTGAAGTTGTTTGTAAGGAAATGTTTCTGCACTTCAGACCTGTCTAAGGCCATGGAGTGCAAACTTGGGGCTTACCTGTGGCTTTCTCACCACTTGGAGAAGTGCTGCTAGATTGTGCTGTCTTAAATTTTCTCATTACTAGCATTGCACACTAATAGCTAAAAATGCCTTCCTAAGTGGCCTTTCTATTTTATGCAGCTTGTATTAAATTATTAACCTGAGATGAGCAATTTATTAGCATTTTCTACTACCTTCATATTCTGGGAGGTCACTTTCCCTCCTGTTCTTCCTTTGGGTCGTTTAACATCGTGCCCTCATTTTCAGAGTTATAATCTGGGTACAACAGGTCCATTTTTTCTTCTATGTCTTATGAATGCTAATGTTCTGCCAGTCATTTCTGTACACATTTTACTAGAGTAATTAATATTAAATCAGTCTGTAATATTTATAAGAATAGCTTTGGAATATAAAAGTAGATGTAGAAGCTATCCTAAACTGCAGATCTTTGTGGTTGAATTAATGAGTGTTTTGGGCATGTTTTTTTAGGCTTCCAAGAAAATTAATGCAATATACTCAGTTTTAACTCATGATTTAAGACTAGGAGATCAAATTTAATTAAAGCTGATGTTTTAGCCTTATAATGCTTGACCTGCTGTGTCTCACTGAGCAGCTGGTGTCGAGGAAACTCTACTTGCCTATTGGATCTTATGAAACTTCTGTCAAGTATTCAGTGCAGTTCTGACTAGTCACTGGTATTGCTATTTTTTAAATTTTAAAATATTTTGCTATGTTTTATTTTATTCTTTTGTTTTACATTTTTATGCCATGGATAGTATTATTCAACGTGAATTTGGATTGCAGATCTAAGCCCAAGAAATAATAAAAAAAAAAATTTCTACCCCAAATGTGTTATAGAGGTTTGTCTTTTGATTTGAAATTATTCATCAGTCTTTGGGTAAAATTGATGTATTGGGGGTTTACTGCCTCTCATCCTTTCTGCTTGTTGTTCTTGGTTTGTCTCCTTCCTTCACTACCCTTCCAGTCTACTTGCTGCCTGTCTTCTCCAGGAGTTGGTGTCACTCCACCTTTCTGATCTTTCTGGATCTCGCTGGCAGTTGTGTGTCTTCTGCCACCAGATCTGTGCTTTCAGAACTGTTTGCTGTAATAAGGTAACTGTTCAAGCCAGCAGGGTTCCCTGGAGCTGGCATGCTGCTTTCTCCACAGAGCTACTGCGTGAGCACCATGTCTGGGCATCTAAGCGTGTTCTTGACCCAGTGTAGTTCCTAAGCAGTGCTGTGTGTTTCTCCACTGTAACTTGGGGAATAAATTTAGTTTCCCTTTCAGCTTTGTATAGACTATTACAATATTTTAATCGTCTTTATTTTTCTGTAGAGATAAAGGCTTTTTACCAGAGGCATGCTTTCAGGAAGAAAGCTTGGCTGTTGATTGAAGCCATTACGATTAAAAGGAGATGATCTGAGCCATTGTGCTTGCCTGAGGCAGAAGGCTCAGGAGGGCGTCTGAGAACAGCTCAGCACCTGGCTGCCAGGGTACCTGGTGCCAGAGAAGGGCTTGCTCTCTGCCCTCTTCCTGTAGGTGATGGACAAGCTCCAGGGAAGAAGCAATCTTCAATCAGCTCTTCTTTCTGTGAAGGGACAAGGAGAGAAAATTGATTTGTGACTTCAAAAGGCCCAAACAAAGTTTTGGAGGGATTGGTGCATGCAATAGAGTGCGGAGTATATAAAATTTTTCTGGCTGAAAAATTAACAGCTGCAAATAGCCCATTGAAACACACAGGATTTTAAAAAGTGCCTTCTTCACTGGTCCATAAAAACAATGGATAAACTGAGCAAAAATTAGTGATGGTAGAATACTGCTTAAAAACTAGATCAATATCTTATTTTTGCAGTAATCCTATTTTGCCTATTTTGATTATTCTTTGCCCAGAAGGATAGAGTGTAATTAATGAAAGTTGATTTAACTTGAAGAATAAAGCATTAACAGTCTGCTATTGTAAGAAAAATGAAGCAGCTAGCAAATTTGCAGGATTTTTTGTTAGACCTCAAGCAGTCTCTAAATTAATTAGAAGTCTCTTTATTAGTGTACATTTGTCAAAAAATACACTGAGAATTTTTATATATTTGTACAAAATAAACTTAAGTATTTTTATAAATATTAGTCCAAGTTGCAATTAATACCTGCTTGCAAAATACATTTATTTTGAGAACACCACATCCTATGCCATAACTTTATGACTGTTAGATGTGAAAGTGCTTGTTCTCTACATAGAATAGTGTGTCCACACAGAATTGTGTCTCTGAAAAGCAGTAATTTTTAAGGAGCAGGTTATGTGGTGCCCTGTGCATACCAGCACTCTTCATTTTCATCTAAATTATGCTCTCTGAAGATGCAGATTTTTTTTTTTTTTTTTTTTTTTTGTCAGCAAAGCAATGTCCATTACCCTAAACAGCACTGGAAAATGAAGAGAATTTTGTCACAATACACACTGGCACTGTGGCAGGCATTAGAGGAGACAAACTGAACTGAGTTTCTTAAACAGAACAGTTTAACAGGGCTATGCCTGACTGAAATCACTGGCTCACTTCTTCAGAATACTCCATATTCACAAAGGAAATACAGTAATACACTGTCTTTAACACGAAGGATAAATACAGACCATCTGACCTCTTCAAAAATCCTCCCCTAATTAGTTTTACTCCTGAAGGTAGACATTTCAGAAGCTCCTTGAAGTCCATTAAGGATTTTACTATTGATTTAATATGAAAGTGTTCAGATATCCCAGCAATGAATGGCAGCATAAAGCACTGATAAATCAATTAATAAATTTTGGCCTTGGTGGGAGTATGTTAGTTCATCTAATATCATCAGTCATGTATCACAAGCCATCAGATTTCTCCCTGTTACAGCTGTAATGAACCCAGTAATTTGTTTGTCCAAAGCATAACTTGTGTCCAGCCAGCCCACACCTTTCAGAGATGTGTTCAGTCCTGGTCTGAGGGCATGAAGAAGGAAAATTCTTCCCTTTGCCTGTTTGTTGCAGTGGTTTGTGTCTCTCACAGTGATGAGTGTGTGCCTCATGTCTCATTTGAATTTTTTCTGATATTAGGTTTCAGCCATGGATTCTTTTTGTGCTTCTCCCCACTGGGGTAAGGAGGTCCTTAATATCCTGCAGTTTCTTGTGGTGATCCTTAAATGCAGCAATCAAATCACTTCTCAGTTTCATTTTGGATAAGTCAAACAAATTGAGTTCATGAACTTTTACTCAAACACATCTCTTAGGTTTTGTGGCTCTTTTTAATACCTTCATCAGTTTTCCAGAAGCCTCCTTAAAATATGGGCACAGCATAAAGTATGGTATATAGGATTTCAGTGTAGTATACAGTATAGTTAAGGATTTGGTAATTTTAATACATAGATAAAATTTTCCTTGTAATTCCTAAATTTGTGCATTGATTGCTTGTGTTAGCTTTCTATTCCTGGGCTTAGATCTTTGTTCCTCGCTGTGAGGGTATTTGTCTTTGTTAGAATGAGCTCAGCCTAATGCTGTTTCCTCACAGTAATGCAGATTCAGCTGTGGCATTGCTGCTGTTATCACTGTTAATCATTTTACCAGGTATTGTCATCTGCAAACTTCATCAGCAGTGATTTTATATTTATTTCCAAATTACCAGTGAAAGTTTTTAATAATGTTATGCTTTATAACTTCACTGGAAACAGCTCTTTGATAACAATTTTCTGTCAAAGATTATTTGTTGAGAATAACCAGTTAGTCTTGCAGGATTTTTGTGTTTCTGGTTTTTGTCTGCATAGCATAATTTCAGCTTCTTAGAGGAAAAAAATATATTCAGGAATAAATATTGTTTGTTTGACAAGCTTTATTTTCCTGGCAGGCACATTGATTACTTCTGATTTTAGTATTTTGTTTTAATTTCTTTACAGATAATTGTGTTGCAACTTCTGTAATATTTTTTTTGTGTGTGACAATAGTCTTATAGTAGTCTTAGCTAAATGTTACTCAGTATTTTAAATAATATTAAAATTATTTAGATTATTTTGTGAAGTTTTCTGGGAATTCTAAGATTTGCTGAACCTATTAACAGCAGTGTTCTTTCAAAAATTCTTTGATGGTTTCCTACTGTAAATTGTCTAGAGGTGCTGAATTTGAAATGTTTATACTCGATCCATGTTTGCTTAACTTTCTTCTGGTTTGCTAATGGCCACAGAAGTATTTCAACACTCTCATGTGATGCAAACGTATTTTATTTCTGAATTCAGAAGACTTGAATGCCTTCACATTATCAACAACATTAATTAGTGATGAACACAGTTTTAATTTCTTTTGTTCTTAATTTATTCCCAAAAGTACAGCATTGTATCCTGCTTAATTGGGAAGGGAGGTGGTGGGAAGAAGCATTGCTTTTCAAATCAGTTCAGTGGTAAGCACAAATACCATAATATCATTTTAAAGCTGGTATCTTGGAGACATGTTGGAGTGATGACTTGCCAAAAAAGAAGGAGATACCCCAGTCATTTATTTGCTTTGGGATTGTGCTATAAGGTTCAGAGAGGCTGTGTCATTGAGAGAAATGTGTATTGAGTCAAACAAACCCCCTTACCCCTATCTTTTCTTCCCTTTCTCTCTCTTTCTCTTTGTTTTGTGCACGAAGTTGCCTGCACATGTGTAGTACAGAGACACAGGGAAGAACAATCCTTCCCCCACATCTTCTATTATTTTTAATATCCATATAGAACATAGAAAGGAAAAAGTAACTTTTGAGACTTGAATGATGGATTGTGCTCCCACTTTTCATGGATGTGAAATAGCTGGTAAAGTGAGTAAGAGCACCTTTTAGAGCATATGCAGCAGAACCCAAATACAGAGTAGTTTCTAGAACTTCTAAAAACATCTTCGAATCATAGAAAGATTGAGGTTGGAAGGAACCTTCAACCCCACTGCCTAGGCAGGCCTACATAGAGCTGTTTGCCCAGGACAGTGTCCAGTTGGCTTCTGAATATCTCAAAGGACTCCACAACCTGCATGGGCAACCTTTGCCAGAGCTTGGTCACCCTCACAGTAAAGAAAAAGTTTCCTGATCTTCAGAGGGAACTTTCTGCATGTTAGTTTGTGCCTGTTTTTAAAATTATTGAAAATGGAGCTTGGGGAATGTACATAATGCCCATTCTCTTCAGACAGCAACAAGGAGAAGCCTTGCTGGCCAGGCTAGTACCTGCTTCAGAATAGAGTTTGTGTCTTGCAGTGTATTTTTTCCTTAAAGTTACCAGTCTAGTTATATCGCCTCAGCAAATTAATAGGAAATAAACAGATTGTGAACTTTAAAGGAATGGAGATATTTTTCCATGGAAACATTTCTGCTACTAATAGTACATTCTGTTTATTTCCATCAGAATGCTCGAGCTTTTGTCTCTGGTGTCCTTGAAGGGGCCTGTAAGTTTCTTTTTATATGGCAATCCTTTCAGTTGCAAACTTGTAGTGATACAAAACTATGTAATTATTGCTAATGGTCTTATGTGTAGTTATATTGGATAACAGTTCTGAAGTAGCTCATAGTTATTTCTGTTGCATTCATGGAAGATTTAGGTGCGACTCAGTTCTTTTTTATCACTGTAATAATATTGAACCGTTAACTTTGTAATGGAAGAGAAGGATTTTTGACTGTTTATACAATATACCAGGTACTACTTTTTAAATATTTTTTGGTGCTGCCTGCTTGGACCCACCCCTGAGGCTGACTAGAGCACAGCATTTTGCTGCTTTTGCAAGTGGCCAGTTGTTTGAGTGATCAATCTTTAACATTTCAGTCTCTCACGCTGCCCTAATGAGGGACCCAGGCATCAGGAAATGTTTAGCTGAAAACATATGTTGGATCCATAACACCAAATTCTCTGAATTAATGGTTCTAGACCACCATTTAAAGGAGTTTGTAGCTTGATTCATCTCATCCTAAGGTAGACATATAATGTAAATCAAATAAATTTTACTCTAAAAGCAGTAGTTTTTTCCCTGCTGATAGAGATTAGAAAGTGAGCTTAGAATCAAGTACCACAATGCAGATTCCTAATGTGAGCTAAAGTGAATCCCAGCCAAAGCCAGATCCATTTAAGTTTTATTCCTTGCTATTCCAAGTATTTGTGAATATGTTCAGGAAATAATTTTTCTTCTTGAAACACTTCTTGAAATTATTTAAATGCTAAGTGTTGGTCTGTGGTTAAAGAGAAATCAGTAGATACTAGGTGATACATGTTCCGCTTCCTGGCAGGATAACATCCTGTGTTAGGGTGTCTGATGCAAATACAAATGCATTTTCTTTTCCCCTAGCTAATATATCTGAAAAATCCACTCTGTGTTACTCTTGTTACTTACTCTTGTTAGTAACCTCTAAGGTGATCTAACAGCGATCAGTGAAGTTCAGATTGGGTGTTAGAAAAAGGTTCTTCATTGAGAGGGTGGCCACTCATTGGAGCAGAGTGACCCATTCAGACATTCCTCAGAGAAGTGGGGATGTCTTCCCCAAGCCTGCCAGAGCTTAAGGAACATCTGGACAATGCTCTTAGCCATTTGGTTTAGTTAGTCCTGTGAGGAGGAGAGAGTTGAGCACAATGATCCTTGTGGGTCTTTTACAGCTTGAGATATTCAGTAATTCTAAACCAAATTAGCTTCAGGTCAACTGACTGGTGCAGCATCTACACATTACATCTGTAGACTATCGCTGATTTGAGAGTTTTGGCTGATATGTGAATTATGGTAATCTCTATGTCTGGTCCTCAATCGCCATTTCTAATTTCCGGCTGCTGGTTTGTTTCCCAAAGTCCTTTGATCACAAAAGAAGGCCTTTGTGTAGGTAATGCATAATTAAAATAAAAAATACTGAACTTCAGACACTGATAGAAGACCCTTCTGTCTTTAATTTCTGGGAAGTAATCCACCTATGCCAACAAAATTAGAAGTTTCTACAAGTTACTGTTTTTTCATTTGTGCTCTGTGTACACTTATAAGTACTGGCTAGACAGCAGCTTGAACAAGTCTCTGCCAAATACATTTGAAATCTGCATTCATATTCAGCATTGTGGAAACCATATTCACTACCTCCCACCTACTGTGATATAGGGTTGAATAGACATAGAAGGCCAAGTAACTAAATTTCTGGCCAAAGGTAACTGCTGAGGTTTCTCCTGGGCACTACAAGCCTTCAGCCTGACCTTGATGCCAGGGAAGGGCGTGGAGCAGAGCATCTTTAATGCTGTCATGCAGCATGGGCTGGACAACCAGGGAATCAGGCCCAGCCAACAGGGGTTAAGGAAAGGAAGGTCCTGCTTGAGCAACCTGAGCACCTATTGTGGCACAGTGATCCACTTGGTGGATGGGGGAAGGACTGTGGATGTCATTTATCTGGGCTTCAGTAAAGCCTTTGAAACTGTCTCCCATGGTGTTCTCCTGAAAAAACTGGCTTCCCATGGCTTGGACAGCTGCAGTCGTCACTGGGTTAAAAACTGGCTGGATGGCCAGGCCCAGAGAATGATGGTGAATGGAGGTACATCCAACTGGGCACCAGTGGGGTTCTCCAGGGCTCAGTACTGGGGCCAGTTCTGTTTAATATCTTCAGTGTTTTGGACAAGGGGATTGCTTGCACCCTCAGTAAGTTTCCAGATAACACCAAGTTGGGAGGGAACGTTGATCTGCAGAGGGATCTGGACAGATCAGTGGGCTGAGTCTGATGGTACTGAAGTTCACTAAGGCCCAGGGCTCCACAAGGGTCACAATAACCCCACACAGTGCTACAGACTGAGAGAGGAGTGGCTGGCAAGTGGCCTGCAAAGGACCTGGAGATGCTGGTCCACAGCCAGCTGAACGTGAGCCAGGTGTGGCCAGGTGGCCAAGGCTGGCCTGTGTCAGGAACAGTGTGGCCAGCAGGACCAGGGCAGTGATTGTCTCCCTGTACTCAGCACTGGTGAGGCTGCATCTCAAGTGCTGTGTCCAGCAGAGACATGTGAGGAACTGACTGCAGCTCCCAGTCCTCATCCCCCTGTGCAGGGGCAGAGGAATAGAGAATTCAGGAGTGACCTTGAGCCTGGGACAAAGGGAGGGGTTGGGGAAAGGTGTTTTTAAGATTTGGTTTTATTTCTCACTGCCCTACTCTGATTTCATTGGTAATGAATTAATTTTTCCCCAGGTTGAGTTTGTTTTGCCTGTGACAGTAACTTGGNTGCTATTTTCTCTCCCATGTCCAGCTGAGGAGGGGAGTGACTTTTTATGGGTACCTGCTGTCCAGCCAGGGTCATCCTACCCCACAAAGTCTAGTGCCAGTAGCTCTTCCTCACTGTTTCCAGTCGTGAGTTTTATAAGGAGATTTTGAGATTGGTTTATGAGTGGATTAAATATTGTTTTTCCTTTGATACTGTTGGGCATTTTGTTTTCCCTGGGGCTGGCTCCACTGAATTCAGAGCTTCCCCTGCCCCATGGCCATGGCTCTCTGTGGCAGCTGTGCACACCCAACACACCTTGTGCCCCATTCCTCTCCCCATTACATGTGGGGTGAACCTGCAGCATCCCCCAGCCCACCTGGCTCTGATGACAGGGCCCAGTGTGGGCCACAGCTGCAGTGAGGCAGGGTGTCAGCACCAGCTCTGGGTTTAGGGGTTGGTGTGAAACCCCTGCAAATCATGGCTGTGGGTACTGAGGCTCTCTGGCTCCTAGCAACCTCAGGAGGAGGCAGGAATGCCCACCAGATTTCCTCCTCATGGTCCTGTTTATCTGGTCCATCATATGCTTGAGGGCATCCTTGTGGGATCTCAAGTGGCAACAGAGTTTAATTCTCAGCTGTTCCTTTTTCATCTGGAGATTGCAATAAAACAAGGGATTTTTTTTGCCTCTGTAAAATGTAGCATTTATGTTTTGTCACTGAAACCGTTGTTATCAGTGCCTGTTACTGCTGGTCTGTTGGGTGTCAAACCAGCTTGCTTTTTAACAGCTTCTGCATTGGCATCTTGCTGCTTTGAATAGCAGGATTTATTTGCTTTGCATTTCAATAATGAAGTAGCTGAAAGTCACCTTTGTATAGTTCCTTAAAAGTAACTAATCTTTTGATACCTTAGGGCTTTTAATCAAGCCTTTTAAATCAATATTTTCTCTATGCGCTTTATGGACTGAAAATTGGTGGGGTACATTTGGGAATTGTAGAGAACATGGGATAGGCAAAGAATTAGGTGTTCTGATCTTTTGGGAAATGCAGGAAATCAAGAAAATTAAGCGGCACTCTTCTCAATAAAACCTCCAGTATTAGAATTGTTTTCATGCAGTTTTGTTCTTAAATATCTCTTGGGCACTAATTGAAAAGGAAACAGAATTTTATTTTTCAGGATGCAGTGAAATCTCAAACAGCAATTAAAACACAGAATGGTTTGGCAGTCTGTAATGTAATTGGTTCTGTGGACAGGAAGAGCTCGCAAACTGCTTTGCATTTCCTTCACATTTGGTCTAAATTTTAAGAGACCATTACTGCTTGCAGTCATCTAGGAGACCTAGATTCAGCAGAATCAGGGGAAAGGGAGCACAACAGTGCAACTCTAATAGCATCAGATACATGTTTATCTCAAGCTTTTTAGTTTGCTTTCTAGGTCTGTTATTTTAGGAGTACTACCATGAGCTGTGTTCTTTGAACTTCTTCATATGTATATTTTTGAGAGAAGTTACTTGGTGCAAAACTGACTTTTCTTAGAAAACATATTAATTTAACATAACATTAGTTTTGGTTTTCTTGTGTGTGAATTCAAAACATTCCTGTGGTCTGGAGTAAAACAGAAAGAACATGGCCGTGTTTCTGATGCCCAAAGCCTTCATTTTGTTAACGAAGATTTTCATGATGGGTTGATTTTTTTAAAAACAGTTGCTGTAGACTTTGAACTGGTCACTCATTCCAGAGAAGTGATATAAACTAAGAAAAATGAAAAAATGCGCAGTTCAATAGCTATGAGAAATAAGATGTTTCAAATCTCTTTAGCCTCTATAGCGGCAGAATAAATGAATTGATACTATTTTGATTTTGTTATTTCAGCAGAAGGGAAAAAAATGTTTTCATCCCAGACTGTTGTGAAAGATCACAGTACTGAATTTCTCTGAAGAAGGAGAATGGCTTTTCCTGTATTTTCTCTTGGACTTAATGAACACTGTGGTAGTGCTCAGTAAAAGGGGAGAGACAAGAGTGCTGAAATGTTCTGCTTCCTTTGTATGTTGAGGGTCTCAGTTTCAGGGTGAAATCTGACTGCCCTTGGTGGTGTTCTTTTAGTCTAGTTTAACAGCTTAACTGTTAAAGTAAAATCCAGTTGTTAGTCTCCCCTTGACTGTCCTTCTTTCTAATCTCCTCTCTGGGTTTAACCATGTATTCCCTTGTTCCACTGGCTGATGGGTGCTGCTGACTGGGCCACTTCCACAGGAGCCTGCACCACCTGGGACTTGTGTCCCCCCCTGCCAGCATCCGCAGTTTGTTCCACCTGCCTCACAGCCTCACCCTACCCCTGAGCTCCCCCAGTGTGGACTGTCCATGGCCTCCAGACTCACCAGCCCATCCTTAGGGTCACCCTGATGGGAATGTTTCCACTGGGAATGTTACTCAGCCTGTTTGCTCAGAGTGTGATGGAGGC
Organism: Phainopepla nitens; assembly: GCA_013400175.1. Classification (NCBI taxonomy): domain Eukaryota; kingdom Metazoa; phylum Chordata; class Aves; order Passeriformes; family Bombycillidae; genus Phainopepla; species Phainopepla nitens. Next base: position 381,873 of record VXBQ01007007.1, on the reverse strand, counting down.
TGAAAACCCACCTGTCTGCTCCCCTCTGCTTCTCTTTTGTTTCAGCCTCTCTTCATGTGTTGCCATCAGCCTAATTCACCAGTTCATGGCAGAAGACAGGTCTTTGCTGCTTTATCCAATTTCAGCTGCTGGGCATCAATTCTGAGATAAACCAACCATCATATAAATAGTATCTTGACACAGCAGCAGCCCACAAAGTCCAAATGAATTGGCACTGACAAAAGCAGCTCTGTCCAAGTTAGGGTGATGAGGGCAGCTTCGTCCAGTTAAGGATTCCCTAGAGACCAAACCGTGGCTATCCTTTCATTCTGGGGTCTTATCCAGATGCTTTTGTAAACTGGACCAAACTGTGAATCTCTGCAGGCTATTAATAGAACTGTCTGACTTGGTAGTGATTGATATGAAATAAGTTATGCGATGAACTCTAATTTGTTATTTACACAGGCCTGTAGAAGGGCAGTGACAGTGGCAAAGTACAACTTTTTCCTCTAAGGGAAGGTGTCAGAAATGCTTTGTGTTTCTTCTGGCTAATTGATGCAATAAAATGTCCTTACACATCATAGACATGATTTAGAGCTCAGAGGAAACAATCAAAATATTTCTACTGCTCTTAAAAGCAGGGAAGGGTTGAATCAACCTTTTTTTAATAGGTTTCACTGAAACCTAAAATGAATGACAGGGCTGAAGTGAGCAGAACATTGCCAGTTTTTTCCACCAGGTCACAGATGTTTGGTCATTCTGCTTCCAGGTTTGCATTCATTGGTATCTATCCACCTGAAGAGCTGCTTAGACAGTCCTCTTTTCTTTATTCTTGCTCCTCTTGTGAGGCTATAATAAATATGTAACCCCTGTCTATTTACATCACACTGTTAGGCTGGTGTTGGTTTGGGGATTTTTTGTGCAGGTTTTGTGCAACTATCACTTTGTTGCTTTTCTTTGGACATGTGCCAGTACCTCAATGTCCTTCTTGTAATGAGCAGCCCTAAATTAAACACCGGATTCAAGGTGTGGCTTCACCAGTGCTGTGTACAGGGGAACAATCATTGCCCTGGTTCTGCTGGCCACACTTTCTAAAACAAGCCAGGATACCATTGGCCTTCTTGGCCACCTGGGCACACACTGGCTCATGTTCAGCTGCTGTTGAGCAACACCCCCAGGTCCTTTTCCAATGAGCAGGTTTTCAGCCACTCTTCCCCCAGGCTGTAGCACTGCCTGGGGTTGTTGTGGCCCAAGGGCAGGACCTGGCTCTTGGCCTTGTTGAATCTCATGCAGTTGGACTTGGCCCATCAATCCAGCCCATTCAGATCCCTTTGCAGGGCCTTCCTTCCTTCAAGCAGATCAACACTCTCACCCAACTTGGTGTTGCCTGCAAACTCACTGAGGGTGCTCTTGGATCCCCTTGTTCAGATCATCAATAAAGATACTGAACTGAAGGACTGGCCCCAGTTCCCTGGATCCTCCTTCCAGCCCCTCTTGTAGATCGGCATCATATTTGCCAACTTTCAGTCACCTGGGACCTCCACATTGGCCATGACTGCTGATACATGATGGAAAGTGACTTGGTGGGCACTTCCACCAGCTCCTTCAGTACCCCTGGGTGGGTCCCATCTGGTGCCATAGACTTGTGTGTGTCCAAGGAGTGAAGCAGATTTCTAACCATTCCCTTCCAGATTATATGAGGGCTTCATTCTGATCCTTATTCCCATCTTCTAGTTCAGGGAAGATTCCTCACCTCTGTAATAGTCTTCTCCCAAAGAACAAAGAACCAAAGCCTCTTTGGTAATACTGTAATTAGCACAGTCATGTGCTGATCCCCAGAATATTCCCATTTCCATTAGGGTGTTTTCTTGCAAAGACAAAATTTTCTAAGATTGTGACTCAGTTCCTCTACCAGTCTCAGAGCTGCTGTGGCTGGGTGGAGAGACCTTGACAAATGAGAGGGCCGGGTAGCCACCAACCATATGAAGTTGAATAAGAGAAAGTGCCAGATTCTGCACCTGGGGTAGGGCAGCCCTGGATGTACAGACAGACTGGGGAATGAGATGCTGGGGAAAGCAGCACTGCAGAAGGGGATCTGGGGGTCCTGGTTGCGGGCAAATTGGTTGTAAGTCAGCAGTGCCCTGCAGCCAGGAGGGCCACCTGTGTCCTGCAGGCATCAAGCACAGCATGGCCAGCCAGGCAAGGGAGGGGATTGTCCCACTCTGCTCTGCACTGAGGCAGCCTCACCTTGAGTGCTGGGGGCAGTTTTGG
>VXBQ01007007.1:359005-379085 GCA_013400175.1 Phainopepla nitens | reverse complement strand
GGGCAGTTTTGGGTGCCACAATATAAAAAAGATGTAAAGCTATTAGAGAGTGTCCAAAGGAGGGCAGCAAAGATGGTGAAGGGCCCTGAGGGGAAGCCATGTGACAAGTGGCTGAGGTGACTGTGTCTGTTCAGCCTGAAGAAGACACCTCTTCTGTGAGGGGAGACCTCACTGCAGTTACAACTTCCTTGTGAAGGGAAGAGGAGGGGCAGGCACTGATCTCTTCTCTGTGGTGACCAGTGACAGGACCTGAGGGAGCGGCCTGAAGGTGTGTCAGGGGAGGTTTAGGTTGGATATCAGGAAAAGATTCTTCACCCAGGGGGTGGTTGGGTACTGAAACAGCTCCCCAGGGAAGTGGTCACAGCACCAGCCTGACAGAGTGCAAGAAATGTTTGGACAATGCTCTCAGGAACATGGTGTGACTCCTGGGGATGGTCCTGTGCTGGATCAGGAGTTGGACTTGATTGTTCTTGTGGGTCCCTTCCAACTCAGCATATTCTGTGATTGTCTGATTATTGCTCATTTGTATTGCACATTGTTTAGTGGGCAATTTAGAAGAGCCTCAGTGACTCTTCTGAGCAGCTGAAAGAGGGAGATGGTCGTATCTTGGGATATCAGGCCTATGAAGAGTGCCTCATTCTTTTCAGGACTGGGAAGGATCCATTACACACCTTATGTGCTCTTTCAGTTGTGACTTTGAAGTCTATAGTATTTAAAAGAGGTACCTTTTCCTCATCTTCTGTGGGAGATGGTGTTAATGTTGATGTGGGCATTTGGAAGTCTGAAATGTGAAGTTTCTTTTCTATTCATAGGACAGAAATCAATCACTTTTCATCACTCTTGTGCTTATCAATGGTTCATGCTGGATGTGTTGAAGACAGGTTGCCCTCAGGCTTGCTGGGTGCTTCAGGAGTCACTGGCATCACTTTTCCTAGCTCTCAGATCCTCTGCAGCCTGTGACGTGTGTGCCTATGCCTGATCTGCTTTTTGAGCTTCCCCCAAAGAACTTTTGCAAGTAAAGGTCCCTCAAAAGGCTCATCTTCAAATGGCTACTGACCATGAGGAGGATTTGCACAGAAATGTGGCCCCCGAGCACGTTAATTTTCCTTTTTCTGAGGTGTAGGCATACTAACACAACTTTTAAGTGATTTATCACAACAGTATCTAGCCTGAGCTAGCAGCTCTGCCAAATGACATGTCAATACAGTAGCATATACATATATATAGATATACATATATAGGCTGTCACATTCCATGCTTTTAAAAAACACAGCCATGCTAGTCCCCGCAAAGAAACAAAACTCCATGCTTTGTTTTCTCCCTGTAGCTTTTGACAGCTTACTGTGAGCCCTGGGTCTTCATGTGTCTCTCTAATTTTAGACCCTCTCCATCCAAAGCTCATGGTCATGCATTGTTGGATGCCAATGACCTTCCATATATCCTAACTATTTGGAAAACTTAAGGTAAAGATGGTTTTCTTGCAGCTTTTGTTCTGAAACATTTGCAGGGCTGTACAGCAGATGGTGCTCTGTTTCCCTTTCTTCTAGAGGCTGTTGTCATTAGCTAAACTTTTCAAACTGGAGATTATTAATAATGTTTTCTGTACTGGCTGAGAAATTGGAGCCACATATTTTCAGGGATGGTTTACTTAGCCATGTACTGGTTTTGTTTTAAGGAGCAAGAGAGCATAAAGTCTGTTTGTGGGTTAATTTACAACACCAATCTATCTTCCAAGTGCAGTTAGAGCAGAGAAGTGACTTACATTTATTAAGGCATTCTTTTCATGTTTGCAAAACCAATACTTGTTTTAAATGGGCAATCATTCACTAAAATGAATGAATCACAAAGGAAAGTATAGGTTGAATTTAAACATTGAATCACTAAAACTATCAGAATCTCTAAATCCAGGAAGGAATTTCACGGCTTAATTAACCAAAATGTTTATCCAGGTACCTGAAGTTGGATGAAATAAAAATGTGTTCTCTGGTTTTATGCTGAATAGTTGAATTCCTGCTCTAGCTCTTTCAGCAGAGTAAATTCTGTTTTGACACTTGGCACAGGCTTCCAGGGTCTTGTTTCACAAGTGATAGCTCTTAGATGACTAGAAGTGGTGTGGAAAGTCAAATCCTTTTCGAAGATTTTGTGAGATACAGCACCATAAGCTTTGAAATATTGCAGACTGCAGTAATTCCATAGTAATCTTCAACAGCATTAACAGCTTAAACAGACAAGCCTATATAAGGTAGAGAACTTCACTAATTCAAATTAATAACTCTATGGGCTGTACTATGAATTATCAGATTTTGCAAATTAGAAAGTAAAAGCATGGCGCAAGGCTCATGGAAGTTGAAGTAAATACTTCCATTAGCTTTACTGTGCTGACATTATCCCCTTACCTGGATTTCTGTAACAAAGACGCCAAGACTGCTGAAGCACAATAGGTACCTTGCTCATCTGGACAGTTTTGCTCTATTTGCTGTCATTTTATGATATTACCTACTTCACTCTGTGACAATGTACTTGATAAAAAATGTATTGCTCTTCGTGTGGTATTAGAGCTGAGAGCCCCAGTCATTCACCTGAGCCAGCAGTTGGTGCTGTGGAAACACGAACTCAAAGGACAGTGCCCCACTTTCTGCCCAGCATTTTGCCACTGGGAAGCTGTCTTGTGAGCAGCCTATCGATTGGAAATTTTCCTCTGAAATTCTGTGATTCTATATATAGTATTTCAGATAGGGATCTCTACATTTGTAATTCAATCAGAAAGAACAGGCTCATAAATTTATTATTTGTTTTCTTCATTCAGAATCTTGGAGTCAGTCTACCTATGAAAAGATAAAGAAAAATTCCATTTCTGTTAGTTCACATCTACTCATTAGTAGAGTACACTTAAATGGATGCAAAGTGTCTGTTTCTCATAGAACATTTTATTTTCTAAAAATAAATTAATGTTTTTTTTTCTTTTAAGATGTGAGGAAGGGTGGTATGAAGGTCATCAATGAGAAAGGGATCAAAATCTGTATTTGTCTTTTCAAGACTATAAAAAAAATGCTAAATTTATTTTTCTGCCTTGGAGAACATTTTCCCCAAGCTGTTACCTAAGAAAGTAATTCTTCAGATTGATGGAAAGTGAACTATTAAATATAAATGTGGTTTGTCCCTGAATTAGAGGTACAAGGAACAGAACAAAAATAAAAAGAAGCAATCAACTTCTTCTCTATTTTAACTTGGTTTCATGTAGACTTATAATGATCAGGTGATATGTTACCCCAGTGCATAATTTCCACACTCTGGGGAGCCAGGAGAGCTGATTTAGATAACTCAGATAAAGGTAAGATCAATCTGGACTGGCAACAGATGGAACATGGGGAAAGAAACATGGCATTTCAGAGTGCAAGAGATGGCAGAAATTAATCAGGCATTGAGTTCTTTGCATAGGATTTGAGACTGAGACCAAAGGGGCCTGGATTCTCCCTAATGCTTGGCCTTCATTGAAAACAGATGAAATACAGTAAAAGTAATACATGTCTCATGTGCAAGCTGTACCATGGTCCTCAAAAAAAGTACTGAATGGATAGATTGCCTCCGTTGCCCACAAAGGAAATTTTGTGGAGAATGAGAAGGAAATCTGATTCCCTCTGAGGCCCCTTGAATTCAATGCCAATATGTTTTAATCCAGCAGAAAATGCTGATAACTCTATTCTTCCTTCCTCAGTTGATCTGCTGAAAATTAACTTTCAACATCCACATCTGATCAAATCACAAGCTAAAATTATGTGCAAGCATGAAAAAGATGACAGTTCATTCCATAAATACACACTTGGTTGTAACTTTCAAATTATATTAACAGAGTTCACACAGTATTAGTCAAATCCCTGTCATTAAGAAATGGTATTTCATAAGAAAGCTGATAATAGGATACAAAGATCCTAAAATTATTAGATGATGACTTGTTAATGGGAATTCCTTTCTGTCATAACCAGTGATTTTCAGTTTACTCTAACAAAGATGATCTCTCTCTGACAGGAGATGGTAATATAATAAAAATCTGGAAATTGTGTAAAGAAATGAAACTAAAGATTGAATAATAGATTCAATAATTTTGTAGAACCAGGCTGATTCAATTTTAAAGACATTGTTGGGGAAAATAAGGTAATTCTAAGGCAGAGCCTGTGCTGCTGCACATTGCCTATCTGTCAAAGCCCCCCTCCTACTCTCTTCTCCTGTGGGCGTGCAGTATCTCCCTTTCAAAGCGTCACTAAAATCCAAACAAGGCTTTGTGCAGGAAGCCTTCTGCCCCCTCTGGAGCAAGAGCTGTGGCTGGCAGTCTGACCACACTCCAGGCAATGCCAAAGGTCTCAGAGAAAGTTCTCTTACAATTGATGAGAAAAGTATTGAAGTATTACGATTTTTTCTGGGGATTGTAAGACCATTTTTCACCAAGTCCAGTTATTTGAGCTGACCAATACATCAGCTTACCTTTCTCATCAACATTTTAATTTTAGCTTTGTAAGTACAGGTCAGAATTTCTGGGTCTTGCCTTTCTTTGTTCTGTGTATACTGCATTAACTAAATATCAAGAGGTCAGGTCTCATTGACAATTTTCAGGTGTATTTGTGCACTGGTAGCCTAACATAATGTTTGTGAGGGCAAAAGAACTGTACCTTCAGATTGCCATAGGAATGCTCCCCACTCTCTGATGTCCCATTGCAGCACCCACTGGGGCTCAAGCTATGGGTTAAGGAAGGGCTTTTTCTTTAGAACCTGCGCACACAAACAGCGTTGGTACATCTGTCTTCCTCAATGGAAGTACCTGCACTGCTTTCATTAATTGGCTTTAATGTAGGAGAAGGAATATCATCTAAATGATTTCGGCTCCTGGGTGAAAACCTATATGATTTTTGAAAGAAAAACACTGTAGTCACTGAATGTCAAAGCTGTGATTAAAAAGCGAAAAGCTGACATGCTGACATGGATACCACTGTAATAGGGTATGTCTCAGTGGGAACCCGCTGCCACCATCAGCTTTTTACGGTTTTTGTATTGCTAATATGAAACGAAATGCACCACTAGGAATACTGTTGCATACCCAGACTATCTTATTTCATAAATTATTACTATATTACCCTTTAAATGTCCCAGTGAGTATAGCAGCATCAAAATATGATGTAAAAACCATAAAACCAAGCAAACAGCTATTATTGAACTGTTAGGTATGTACAACAGTTTTTTAATTCCTTTCTCTTTGTTTTTATCCTGAATAAATTAACAGTTTGCAACAGATAGGGTCATTCAACCACCTCTGTGATACCCTTGTTTCTGAATTGGAACAGGGTAGGTAATTACTACTGGGAATGTGTTGTGACAGGCTTTAAGAGTGGGTAAACTGGAGAATGACTTTTGATATTCAAATTTCCTCTCGTTTCCATATTCTGCTGCTGGCACTTACAAAGGAAGACGTATGATGTGTTTCATCATGCACTTGGAGGAGCTGAGAACTCACACATCTTCTCCCTTCTAAGCTCTCCGTCTATGAGCCAGTTGGAGCAAACTTTATGCAAGAAAGATGAAAAAAAGTATATATGAAAAGTCATATTATCTCATTTTCAGAGAGAAGTGAATAACCATTATGGAGGATGGTTATTCAGAAGCCATAACCTCTGTGGGAAGAAGGTTCATCAGCCAGTGGCCTCATAAAACCTGCCTATTCTATTTCACAAGAAGCTCTGCAATTAGAAACAAATTCCTAATCAGAGCAAATATGTCAAAATTAATTTAATTAAAATAAAAATTCTGGATAATTTATTTTTGACTTGTTTCTTCCATAATTTTACTTAATGCTGGGTTATTAAGTCACTTTAAATATTTGAAAAGAAGTTCATTAAAAAAAATTATCTCCTCCAGAAAATTGAATATGTTCTGTTGTTCCTTATCAGAAAGTATTTCCAAGGGAAATTAGAGTCAGGTGTTTTTGAAATAATCAATTAGACCATTCACTAGTCAGCATTTTCAAGTGGAGAAATACTGTATCATAAGATCTATGAGTGTATAATTCATTCAGAATAATTTCAATAAAAACAGGAAGGTTAAGATTTATATGATTTGTCTGAAGGTGAGAAGTTCTATTTAAAACTGTGTCAAAGTTCATTTGGAAGATACTGCCTGACCTTTACAGATAGACCAGAATATAAATAATGTCCTGGCAAACACAATTAATTATGTCTTTTACAGAGATATCATTAATAATCATAGTTTATATAGCTACAACTCCAAAATAAAAGGTTATCATGGCGCAATAAACCAAAGAAGTACACTCAACTAGTTTATGACTTCATTGAAGTGGGGAGCTATAATTGGTACCTTGCAATCAGCAAATGCAAATGCTCTATTTGTAGTGCAGTCAGTTTTATTTAATGTGTAACCTTCTTTTCAGAGAAGGGAAGCTTATCATATTTTTCTTAGATTTCAGTACATTGAAAGTTTATTCTTTGGAAATATACTAACAGCACAGAAATTGAATTGGGATTATGAACTATCTGATGCCCTTTTTGTACATTTATGATGTGCCTCAAGCAAGAGCACTGCTTATGGTAAAAAGGGCTAAAAAGAACGCAGTTGTCATGACAGTATATGTGTCCAGATTGCAAGCCAGAAAACTGTCACTGATAGTTGGGATATAATTGACCACAGTATATGATAAGCACATTATTGATTGATTAATCTGACCTGGTTGTATTTGAAATGTCAAAGAGGAAAATTGAGTTGTCATTTTATATCATGTTCTTTTTCGAGTAGCAGATAAATACTATAATTAATGACTTTTCACGAAGGTTATCTAAAAAATTTAGGGAATATTAAACATCACATTATTCACAGTTACCACAGGTGAATATATTATTGATGAATATTGATAATTCTTTGCTTATGTGAAACAGGCATCAAAAGAAGTTCATATACTTTAATACTGCTTTTTAATAAGACATCTTTTCTGATTACATTTTTTAATCATTTAACTAGGTAAGTTGAGTCAATTCACCAAATTGCTTTTACAATTTAGTAAGGTTTTATTTGTCTGTGGCAAACTGGAATATTGAACTTGAAAGTTTAAATTTGCTTCTGTTGAAATCAATTGTGAAACTCCAATTGTCTAGAGAAGGATTGAGGGTTGACATATGCCTTGATACCTTTTTACCCTATTTACACAAAGGGCCTAGAATTTTCTCAGGCAGTTGGAAAAAAGTGCTTTAGCAAAGGAATTTCCAAAAAGCTTTCTCTGCCTTGCAGTAGGTAGCAAAGAATCCTCCAAGCTATTATGGATAAAACAAAGCCAAAAAAACATCTGCAGCAAAACACTGAAATGTTATCACTAACCATTTGCCTGCAGTACACCTGCAAAGGGAATTCTCTGTCACCAAGAGACTTTGCCAGAAAATGCAGTCTCCAGCATTTTGAAGGAAAAGGAAAAAAATTCAGGAGTAAAAAGTTTAACTGAATTGTTTCAACCTTCATATTTAATTTTGGCAATTTTGGATTTTTGTCATGTCATTCAGGTCAGATATTGTTTGGACTTCACAGTAACATAATAATTTAAGTTGGTGGGGATATCTTATGATGTCCTATGAAGTCCCTGAGTGTCCAAAGTTCTTTCAGTGTTTTGACTTCTTGATATCAGTTTAACTGTGTAAATGCAGGATTCTTGTATGACTTCAAGAGCCCCAGTCATTGATGTGGGGGTACAGTTGTGACACTTGGACCCTGGGAGATATGTACCCTCCAGGATCAACACCCAAAAGGCAGCTGGGATCCCCCAGGGCTCCTCAGGTAGCACTGGGCACCTGCATTCAGGTACAAAGCTGGGCCCTAAAGTGTCTATAGTACTGTGGGCTTAATCCTCCTGTTGTCATGTGAGTGTATTGACTAAAACTGCAGAGATAAAATGGAAGCTTGACCACCTAGTTCACATGTAAGTATGTATTCGTAGACATGCAGATTCTCATGTTTTAATCTGAGGCTGAATTCCAACCTTTGTTATGTGGGCAAACATTTTTCAGACTTATATGAATCACTGGAAGAGTGTTGTTGTTTTTCTGGGATAATTTTAAAAATATGGGGCTTGTCTCCTTTGGCAGTATCCTTGGGAAAAAAAGTGGGCTTTATCGGAAGAGTGGGTGCATTAGAGAATTAGCCCAATTTACCATAATACCTTTTAAATTTTCTTAGATTATCCCATTTTCCAAAGCAAAAAATACCAGGTAGAGGCTTGCTACCTTGTTCTCTAAAAAACAAAGCCCAATCAGTCTGCCTTCTCAAATCCTTTCAGAGTTTTGGCATGGTAGGTAACACTCCATTCTCAAGTCCAGTATTGCACAATTAACATAGTCTTGAGTTGTGCAAGAAGCTTCTCTTTTCAGCTGAGACTAAATGAGGAAGGACTGAACAAAACTTCAGCCTCTCTCAACTAGTGCAGCAAGCATGGCACACAGGGGCCAGGCAGTAAGCAGGAATCAGCTGACAGTGAAACAATTCCTGTTCTTATCCTCTATCCACCACCAGGCTAGGACATAAGTACAGAAGGCATCATTATGGTCCAGGAGTTACATTGTCTGGTAAGAGAAGACATTTCTTCATTAAAGTGATTCCTAAAATGCAGCCTAGCCTACAGTTTATGGTGAAGATTGTGAGGATCACATATACAGCTGTACTGGAGTAGAGGTGCCACTGACAGAAAGCAGGGAAAAACACAAGGGTCAGGTCTGTTTCTCTCAGCCCTGAATCACCTCATCATCACCCCTCAATCATCTGCAGCTAAGTCAAAGGGCTTGCCCCAGGATATACTCCAAAACAGCTGATTGCATGTTTGCTTCTCTGTTTTTCCAGTCGTTTGATGTTTGCATGCCAGCACTGTGTGCAGGAGTGGTCAGCAAATAGAGCACAGGACCCCTTGGGTGGGAAGGACCATCAGAGGGACACCTCACGCAGCCTCCTCCCAAGTGGGATGGTGAAAAGACTGGTGAGAGCAAGCAAGTGCTTATTCTGCCCCTGAACTTGATCATCAGCAGCCAACCTGCCATAAAGCTCCTTAATCTTCCAAAGAGTTGGAAAACAAAATCATATCTTTCTAAAGGACAACCAATTGTTTGACACAGTTATACACTCTGGGTAATGTTTTGAGCAAATGTTTAATTACAAAAGGATGGTGCCTAAATTGCCATAATTAATTTGAACCTGTGCTAGAGTTCACAGCAGCCAAGACTTTTTATACTGCAGAATCACTCTCATTGAAATACTCTGTCCTTAAATAGCAGAAAAAGCTGCTATTAGAAATCTCTGTAATAGCTTTTATGAAAGCTATGGCTAATTTAAAGCCCAATTAAACCCAGAAATCCAATTATTTCTGAATAGCATAATTGCAAAAAAAGTAACTAGCATTGTAAGTATGCACTAGCTATTATGGAAGATGCTTTAATAAAAAAAGCTCTGAGCCACTGAAAAGATATGTACTTATCATAAGGATGGTCTACAAATTTCAAAATTCTTCTACTTTCACCACTTTGCATTGAGCATATGTAAACCTTGGTGCTCTGTAATTGCTATTACATGCATTTTATGGGTCCAGTTGGAGAGCAGATAAAAAATGCTAGAACAGAGCCAATTATACAGGTGCTTGAACAATCTCTGTTAAATGAGACAGTAATTATTAATTAGCTGTGGGTGTGATTGTGAGTTTGGCCACCTACACACGTAGAAAAGTTAGAGAAAATAAGGCAGACCAAGCTCCTAGCACAGACTGAGAGTTTTGCTCCTGATGGGAGGGAATCACTCTGAGGCTACCCGTGGCTTTGCTGCTGTCCTGGTGGGCAGTGGGGGAAACCCAGCCCTGAACTGCTGCCCCTGTGGCCCTTGGCTGCAGCTGGGGCCACTGACCTTCCAGCATGTTTGCCACAGCTCTGCAGTGCCTTACCAAGGGTGCTTAGTAATGTAACATCCTGCTGCTCCTCAAAAGCCCTCACAGGCAGGCAGAACAGAGAACTTCTGCCTTCTCAACATGGTAGGAGACACTAGGCACGGTTCTGTGCATTCAGGACTTTGCATGGATCATAGGCATGGACGAGTGAGGAGGAACTATGGTGGTATTGGAAAATACTTCATTAACTCAGGGACAGACTTTTGCTCTGACATTTCCATGGAGGTCAGTGAAGCAGAGGTTCACTTCACCTAACCTAGCTATTTGCAGTAACTCTACACTTTTTTACCCCCAAAGCAACAGTTCAACTTTTAATTATTATTTAGGAGAAATTTCCCTCTTGAATCAACTGGAATTTTGCTGGAATGAATATTTTCCTTGTTAAAATTTAGCTTACTGATTTCATTGCAATCCGTGTTGTGAAAGACAACATGAATCAAGCCCTGACCCTAAAGTCAGAAGGAAGAGAAAGAATGGTCTGCTGAAGGATCAAGGTTGCTATATATGTTTTCAGGTTGCTATATATGTTAATCATCTCATCTGCTCAGTTGTATGCAAGGAAAAAAATATTTCATTAAATGATAGACTTGTATTACAGAAATACTTGCTAAAAAACCAAATAACTTAAAATAAGTAGAGGGCTGGTGCAACAAGATTGTCAGCTCAACACTGTCCATAAAGCTATGCACACAGTATCTCCCAATTTGATGGAATTCAATGTCATTCAAGATAAAATATTTAGTTTTCTTTTTTGAAAGACATCTGAGTCATGAGTGCTTAAAAAGCTATCTGAACAGAGTTGACAGAAAGAGTTTATTATTTCAATTCTGGAAACACAATAAAAGAAACAAAATAAACTCTAACTCCGGAGTACAAGTTAAGAAAAGAAAATGCTCATTTTCCATATAAGCTCCCATCAATTTGGCATGCTTAGACACAGTAACTTTGTTTAATATGTGCTGGAAAATAATTGCCTTAAAGGGGATAAGATATATAAAATGTAAGGCATTTACACACATGTAGTTTTACAGTTTGATTTTAGAAAGTTAAAAGATGTTAGTATTTACAAAAATAACTTACTGTGTACTATTTAAGAACAGAGCTCATGATCCCAGTTTGAGACAATTTTGCTGCTAGAAAAACATGTTTTTGTTAATGATGCTTTCAGCATGACGGAATCTTTGAAAACTGCATTTGCAAATATCAAGGTTAGATGAAGGATTTCTTCAAAAATTGTCAAATTGGTGATCAGGGAAAGATTGCACAAATAGAGTGCATTAGCATTGTTGCCTTGTAAAATCAACTAAAGGAATCATCTTCGAGAAATTGAATGATTCTGCTACTGCAAAACATAATGATTTGTGTGCTTGGAGGAACTCAAGCCAGAATCCAGTTTGAGTGAATTATAGGTCTTTATAACCAAGTACTTAGTTGATTTTTTTTTTTAATTTGGTTTAGCCATCATGTCAAATTTACATGTTTGAGGTATAATTAGCCAGTCTGATTACAAAAAAAAAGGACTATAATTTAAAAATATAAATTAACATAAAATGACAAGCATTAAAAGTTAATATGAACTCAATGTTCATTCTCTTGCATTCAAATGAGTCTTATTAAGTTATTATGTCCATCTAAATATCAGTATAATTTTCAAGTAATACACAGTGTGTTTCATAATCTGCCTCTCTCCCTAGCCCTCCATCAGCTCTATTGTTTCTCACAGTTTGTTACTCCAAGAAACCATTTTAGAATTACATTGTGTCATTTTTCACATAAGTTCATAACTTGAGCTTAGAAATACAATTTTGATGCACCCCAGACCTTTAGTGACCATGTGTTGACTCTAAATATACTGGTACAGGCAATGGCGTTTTTTTTGAAATGCACATAAAGAAGCAATAACTGAATTTCAGCAAGCAAATCAACCCAATTGGTTTAGAATTATGATGCTTGGCTTTCTAATGCATATTCAGAGTGGTAGAAAAGAAACTATGAAATTTAATTGTACCATAAAACTGTCATGAGAAAATATATACTGAATATCAAGCAGGATTACATTTCTTCAGTAGTGATCATCTGTGGAAAACTTTATTTAAAGAACTGCTGCATTTCTAATGCAGAGAACAGTTCTAAGAGCTACATCACTGAAAAAAGTGACAAAATATGATTCATTTGGTTCATCCTCTAAAGTTCAGTGTTCTGCACAAACTCTGGTTTGTCTGGTAATGTCTGGTACAAAAGGCAGAATAGTGAAAATAGTAATACAGCCCCTATAGTGCTTTCTGTTCTTACAACAGTAGCAAAAGACCGAGAGCAGTCTGGAAGCTACAAAACCAGAGAAGTATTGCCTGATATCTGCAAGAGCCCTTTGAACAATTTGTATTATTTATTTGCCAGACAGCATAACCATAAAATTTATACTCTCCCTCATTACATGTGAAAACACACCTTATCATAATTTCTATTACACTGCGAGCAATTCATTTTATGCACATGCATGAATTCAGCCATTGAAACTATTTTTTATCTTCACACCTCTTTAAGAAAGTAGAATGAAAGGCAGATAGAAAGGCAGATACATACAAAATAGAATAATTGTATACAAAATGGCATGTGTACACGTATGTATTCACCAAGGCATCTCTGAAAAATGAGGTTTCATATTTTAGTAAAGTGTTTTTACATCTGTCAATAGACATGCTGCATGAAACTGACTCAAATGTCTTGGAGTCCAAGGAAACAATCCTGAGTTAACTTGCATGGTTTTTAAACTCAGTCCTACCTGTTACTACTGATTTCACCAAGCTGAAGATAGAGATGAGCCCATTAGAGAATCAGTAAATTAAATTTACTGATCATATTTCCAGTTACATACATTTAAGTACATAACTAGTCAGTGCAATCTACTATGATGACAACTAATGATCCAAAACCATTCAAGAAAAATAATATTAATGATATTGTGCCTTGTCACTGGACCAGGAAGTTTAAGTTAAGCTTAAGTTTAAAGAAAAGAAGATACTGTTCTCCTTGCTGTTTCTCTAGGCATTTTTTTTATCAAGCAGGAAACTCTATTGTGGAGTCAATATTTGTAGGCTACTTGTTCTTTTTTATTTTTCTTTTCTTAAGAGACAGATATCATTCCTGCAACATTTTTGTGTATGACAGTACAGGGAAGATGTTCATTACTGCCAATGCCTTAATCTCAAAAGCACAGGACTCAGTTTGAAAGTCTGCTTGAATAACCTTTTGTTAAGTGATATATTCCTCCTCTTCCTGATACAGAGACATGGCAGTGGAGAAGTTGTTTTTGATGTGTCCAGGTCTGCTTCCAGAGCCAATTGAAAATAGGAGGTGCAGGGGTGAATAAAAGCATTCTCTGTGCTGTTCACAAAGAAGTAAATTCTGAGTTGAAGTCTTTGGTCCAGCTGGTGCTGACACAGTAAAATTTTCATCAGGCAGAAACAAAAATCCATCATGAAAAGAACTGCTACATGAATTTTCAGGAAGACACTTATGAAGAATTCTGTCATCTATCTCCAGCTGAGAAGTCTTCTCGTCACCTGCCAGTGATCTTGTCAATGACCCCTGTGAGCTGTGGGAGATCCAGTGAATATCTTGATAAGCAAAACTGGCTGACCAATAAAAAAAAGAACAATTTATTCAGTGATGATCTTGACCTCACAGACAGAGATCAGTGTGTTCATAATAAGTGATTTAACTGGTTGGCATAACTTTCTCCTTGCAGTGATTTGCATAACTTAACTTGAAGGCTGGCCATACCTAATCAAGTGCCTTGGGTCTTTAGACGCCTGTGGGATGTATTCAGTGGTGAAACTTCTCATATGGTCTTTGCTTTTCAGTATGCTAGACCAGAGTGCAGTCTCCCTGTCAAATCAATGAAAAATAATACCTAATACTAGGACACATGGGTGCTTCTGCCCTCAGGCCGCTGCTTAAAATCCAGCACAGTGTCCAGTCCTATTCTGCTCCAAAGACTGTTACTAAGTGACAGGTGTCTGGTGGCCTGGTTTCACTGAGCAAATTGTATTGGCCCTTTTCTAGGGAAAATGTGCTTACACGGCTGCTGACATGCCCTTCTCACAGCAGAAATAGGGAGTACCTGAGGGACTCCAGAGCGTAAATTGCCATTTCAACCCCGAAGCAAGTCCTTCCACAGCATGTTTTGTTTGAGGGACAGGCCTATGTGCCCTAATCTTGGTTGTTTTATGCCTTTTCTGAAGGACAATAGGACTCTCATCAGGGCATTTTGTGAGAACACTGAGTAGATTTTGAAAGAAAATACTTCAATTTTTCCAACAGGAACTAAGGAAACTATATCATATCTATGATACTTATGCAATTCACCATTTATATTTCTAATATCTTTTTGTCAATATGCAGCCTTAGGGCTTTTGAGAAGACCTGTGGTCTCCTCCAAGCAGGTGAGAATCTGAGAGAAGCAAGAGGCATTGTGAGAGAGTTGAGGAGAGCTGGGAGTTGGAGCAAGACCAAACTGAAATAATCACTCACGGTAAGTTGTGTTTTGACCACATGTCCTGTTTCTACTGTGCACATGGTTTTGGGGTTTTTTCTTAAACTTATAGACCATTAGCAAAAGCTTCTCTCATCTGACAGGTGGAGGCTGAACCAAGGAGATTGGGGAAGGGGATATACAGAAAAAAAGTTTTCAGTTACATTGTGTGATGTAGTAACATACAGAGCAGGTGTGCTAACAGAGGTATGGGAGAATTTCCTTAGTACCTCCACAAAAAAGTCAATTCTTGCACATTACTTTCAGACATTCCTCCACTTCCCATGTCTGTGAGAGAGAGCACACGTTTTTCAATACTCATTTTTCTTCCCATAGCTGGAGCTGGATGCCTTTTTTTTGAGCAAGTCTTCCCCATGAGCTTCAGCAGACTCAGGACAATGTGGTGTACTAGTGGGCCAACAGACTTGTTAGCTGGGAAAAGACTCCGCTTAAGCCTCCTTAAGAGCAAACTACAGACTATTACCAGCACAACAGTTACAGAAACTGCCTTACTTGTTAAAAGTGTGGTAGTGTGCTTGATTACATTTACATTCATAGTTAATTGCTGGCACTGCTGAACATATGAAAAGATAATTATGACAATGGTGCTGGCTATTTTTAAATGGCTATATGAATATACATTTTTCAAATGACAACATTAAGTGCATGTCTTTATCAAATGAAAAATGTATGTCTGCTATTCATTCATTAGCAAAAAATTTGCATCCACAGTAAAATATTTAGCTTTGACTGAAAGAAGGTTCATTACTCTTCTGAAGCAAAAGCACAGAATAAAGTGGAAATACTCTCTGAGTTTTTGTTGGCAGTGTGCTAGAATGGTGAGCAGCACAGTTGGGAGTGCTGAGGACCCCAAAGATTCCAGGTGCCTATGACCCAGATGTTGTTCATGCCTCTGCTACTCCCATCAGCAGAAGGTAAATGCATTTGTATAAGGAAAGGGCAAACAGACCACTCTGTGTGCATTGAATTTTTAAAAATCTATAATTGAAAATATACGCTGAGGTGTGTTTCAAAGCATACTAGCAGGGCACTGAAAGTTGTGTCCTGAGACTCTCTTAAGCTCCTTACTCCTTAATCTGCTGTCAAAAAGATCGCTGACCGTCCTTTTGGTGCAATGCAAGAGTTAGAATGTTGAGTGGTAAGACCCCTGATCTCTCTGTCTCAATTACAGACATTGACCCAAAGGTAAAAGGTGTTTGAGTACTTAGCTTAGGAAAAGAACTTCCTTGTCCAGCAAGAAGAAATGAAGAAATCTGTGAATATGCATGTTTCAAAGAGGGTAATTGAATATTTGGGACTCTCAGGCAAGCAAATTAGCAAAATAGCGGAGGTGAACAATGAGTGTGTAGAGTGGGGGAACATCATGCTGGAAGACATGATGGGAAGGAGCTCCAGCAGTGTGGTCTCTATTTGAAATGCTAATTTCCTGCTTTGAGACTCTGAGCAGCAGTAACTTAAAAAATGTTCTTCAAAAATCTCTTTCTTCATGCACACTGAACTGACATGGGGCAGAGAAAGTGAAAAACAGTTGCCCTTACACAGTTACTGCCGGCATGCAACACACTAGCTCTATTGTCCAAGAACACATGCCCTTCAAACCTTCAGTTATTTCTTGGTTTTGAATAATGCTATGAAAAATTGTATGCTGGGGGAACTTCTGGCAAATTCCAATTAAATATTTTTCTTTGTGATTTCTTTCTTCAGACAGTCCTATGATGTACTTGGTGAAGCAGCAAGTCCCCCACACTGAAAATGTGGGTTTAATTAGTAACAGTGAACTTCTCCTACACGCTGTCACTAAGCTCTCTCTGTGGGTTTTATTGGTGGTAGGACTGCTTTTATCACCACAAGGATATGTGCAAAGCCCATTGAAGTCAGGACATATTAACAGGCACAGAGAAGGCAAAAATGACATTCCTTGAAACGGGAGCTAGTAAGACACTTATGAAGCTGTCATTCTGTGTTATTTGCTGAAAGCTGGAACTTCTTCAGACCAGGTGACAGTCCAGAGGGAACACGTATTTTTCAAAAAGTTCTTCAAAATTCATTTCTATATCATGTAATGATAACAACAATAACCTTCCAGTGTATTCTGGCTAACAAGTCACTTGCAGTTTTGCTAGTGGCATTCAGTGGCAATTGGATCAGCCTCACAGAGAAGGAAACCTTACAATAGCAGCTAAGGGAAATAAGAAGAATGAACTCTTCTGGTCCCTAAAGACTTTAAATCCTCCTAGCATTTGCTTTATCCTTGTTCTCTTTTGGAGGTGAGTGGAATTCATCCTCACTCCTGGACTTGCAGTAGAGCTCCACTGCCTGGATGATTGCACAAGGGATTTGGAGATCAATCAGGATCCAAACCAAGCCTCAGCATCTCAGTTCCTTTCTGCAGCAAGTGCCTCTTTTATATGAAAAGACAGAAAGCTATACCATTGAAATCAATGACAAAACTCCTGCTGCCTTCATAGAGGCTCATTTTCATTCCAAAAAGTGATGGTATGTTTAGTGCTACTAAACAAAATGTTTCAGTACGAATCTCCTAGTAAACTACATGTTGATTGATCCTGGACACAATTGTGAATAAAAACTTATTTTGTGATTCAGATCACAAAGAAAATCAGGTGAGCTTAAAGATCCTGGGAACTTTAAAAGTAAATAAAAATATGCCTTAGATGCAGTCATCTTCTGGCACTGGAGCTATTCAGACTCACATAGGTACTTCCTGAGAACGTCCCCCTCACTCAAGAGCACTATAAACCTCCTTATCCTACAGAAATAAGGCATTTACTTTCTAGCAACAGCATGAAGAGCTAACACTTTTAAACTAGTGATGAAATTATGATGGCTGGCAAGTCACAAACCCACAGGTAACTAATTTAGCATGTGCTTTCAGTTGTGTTCCTGAGCACAGGAAGGGAGTAGAAGCATTGCTTGTCTGCTCCCAGTGCTGATGCTTGGCTCTGGGGAGGAGGAGGACTATGGAGTAGGATGGTGAGAACCAGGTCCCTCATGAGGAGCAGGTCCTGGGACAAAGTACCTGGACAAGCAGGACATGCACATGAGATCTTGAAGGACAAGGAAGACAGTGAAAGAACGTAAGCTAGGCCATGTGGATATTAGCAGGACAATGACATGCTTGTGGGGGTTTGGAGAAGCAGGGCCTGGAAACAGACGGGGCCCAAGGCCCTGCCCTGAATATTACAGGACAATGAACACACAGAGGCCAGACTCACCAGTTAAAGGTGTGCTTCAGTAAACACAAGGGCTGCTGGGGGAAGAAGGAGGCAGTCTAGCTGTGAAAGCAAGTAGAAGCCTGAGCTGATGATTGCACATTCAAATCCACCTGAAATGGGAGAGGTAGGACTCTTGACACAAGCTGTGTTCCACTCAGCTCGCTGCCTGTGCACACACGTGTGCGCTGTGGGCTGACCCTGGCCAGCTGCAAAGTTCCCACACAACTGCTCACCCACCTTCCTTTCCCAGCAGGGCAAGGGAGAGAACAGGAAGAGAAAAAGCAAGAAAACTCATAGATCAAGATAAAGACAATTAATAAGGAAAAAAACCAGGCAAAACCAAGTGATGCAAAGGCAAAAATCACTCATCCCCTCCCACCAGCAGACTGATGCTCAGCCAGCCTCTGAGCAGCATCAGCCTTGGAAGCCAAAGCCCCTCCACTTCTTTTTCACTCTAACCCATTGCTGAGCATGACATTATAGACCATGGAGTATCCCTTTGCCCAGTTTGGGTCAGCTGTCACAGCCATCTCCCTTCACAAATTCTTGTCCATTCCTAGCCTACCCACTACAGGGTAATGAGAGGGCTGAGCAGGAAAGAGAGAAGGCCTTGATGCTGTGCAAGCACTCCTCAATTATAGTCTAAACCTTCTGGACATTTTTTTTAGCTACAAATCCAAAGCTTAGCACCGTACAGGCTAAGAAGGAAGTTAACTTCCCTTGGGGCAAACCTGTTACAGCATGGCATGATGTTTAATTTTATTATGCTGGGAGTGAGAAATGCCTTACTGAAGCCTTATTAATTCACAAAAAAAAAAAAAAAATAGAAAAATTGATCCATTCCTTTGTGGAATAAATAGAGGAGACAGTACTGTTGTACCCCAGAGCTCAATGCTGCCTTCAAATCTGGCAGACACTGAGCCAGAGGATCTCAAATGTGGCTGCTGTGTGTCTGAGGGATTTCATGGACTAAATCTGTGCATCGTTACTCTGACACTTTCAGTTCACATCATATTTACTGCATGTACATGAACCATCTGTGTACCACACGTGTCATTAATTTGGTAGACCCTGGGGCTGCCAGATTTCTGGCTAGTCAGATGAAGCTACTGTGTAGGTATTCCCATAAGTTGCCACATATCTAGAAGTCCAGCAAATGGAACAATCCCTTTCCTTCCTCAAATTCTTCCCAGCTAAAATTTTCAGAAAATAACCAAATATAGCCAGCAGTCTGATATATGGCACCACACTTCCAAAAGCATTTTCTGTTTTATAGTTTACTGTTTTAGGGGAAGAGACAGGTGGGAAAAAAAAAGTGTGCTTTATACCTAGAAACAGTGTTTACTCCAGTGTTTTTTGTTGATGTGCCCAGTATTCTCAAAAGAAATTTTTGTAGCAGACTTTGGTGAATGTTGAGTGTGGATAATGAAGGCTTGAGAGAAAAATACAGTACCAAATAAGAACAGGACAGATAGCTCATTGCAAAAACAAAACTAAGAAAAGGAGACTATGTGCTACATGTTCAAAACCAGAAAAAATGGCAATAACGTTGTGTAAAGCCTGCTAATTTTCTCTTATGTGCTGCTTTGCAGGTGCTCTATGGTTGTCTTTGTACACTTGAGTAACTAGTGAAACCTCTCCTAGCATCTCCTGCCTGGACACACCAGAGCATAGCAGCTCTGTTGCACCTTTATCTAACTTGGTGATCAATATGAAAGATCTGTTTCATTCAGCTTTAGCATAAAGAAGAGTGGGACCACACAGCTGTACAAAAAATTCCCATCACACATGTGACCAGCCTGAGCACATGGGCATTAGGAATTTCTCCTTTTCTCCCATGTATTGCTTTTCCTGCCTGGGTTCCGTTGTGCCTGCCTAAGTAACTTCAGGAATAGCTAGAAAGTCCTGCAGAGAACTGATGTGGAGATGTCGTGTGTTGTAGCCTGGATAGCTGTTAGTAAGGTCCATGGTAAAGAGGCAGGAAGGGCCTTTATGGGTTCCATTGAGATGTTTATTTCAGCCACGTGCGTGGATAATCCAGGGTCAAGGACAATGGCAAAGGCAGAGACAAAAGGCCTCATGGTGAGGGTCCAGGTTCAAGTATGGGGGTGGTAGGGGCAGGAGGAGCATCAGGAACCAGTTATCAGGGGACACAGGGGCAGTACAAAGGTGGGGTTAGGGTATGGGAGCAAATGGGGCAATAGGGTGGGGGTGACTGAAGGACACAGGGACAGGCAGGGGGCATGGGGCCGACTGAGGGAACAGAACAGGGGTACATTGGCACAACAGAACAGGGTTTCCTGTGAGAGAAGCCTCTTGTGTCTCCCT
>VXBQ01007007.1:264267-358729 GCA_013400175.1 Phainopepla nitens | reverse complement strand
GGGGCAGTACAAAGGTGGGGTTAGGGTATGGGAGCAAATGGGGCAATAGGGTGGGGGTGACTGAAGGACACAGGGACAGGCAGGGGGCATGGGGCCGACTGAGGGAACAGAACAGGGGTACATTGGCACAACAGAACAGGGTTTCCTGTGAGAGAAGCCTCTTGTGTCTCCCTAATTAGGGAATGCCTTTCAGGGTCTCCATAGTCATGTACTTCCCGCTCCTGTGGGCTGCAGTTGTCCCTGCACAGTGCCAGGGACAAGGCTGCATCAGGAATAGGAATGGATGGACCCCACTATGCCTAGCTTAAGAAATGCCCCCACAAAGAAAAAAAGGACAAGTTAGAATCAGCCAGTAAAATACTACATGACTGGTATAAAATCAGTAGTGGTAATTAGGGACCACACTGTAGAGTGGAAAGATCATGTATAGGACAAAATAGGACAAAAGTCTTGTTTTTTTCCTGTTAGAAGGACTTAGCTAGAGAAATATCTGTTTCCCTCTTTAATCTCTTCTGTTTCTAAGAGAAACGATCCACCAAACCCTTGAAAATTTGCTAACAGCTTAGGGTAACAATGACTCAGTCAGAGGCAGAGTTTTTTCCAGAAGGCCGTGAGTCCGTGCAGTGCAGAGGATAATAGTGAATCAAGGCAAGAAAGAATATACATTTTGCCTGAAAGGGTTGTAGTTCATTTGTTAGTCTGGTCATGCTAGACATCCTGTAATGCAGGTATGATCCTTACCATCAGCTTCAACACCTTTTCTGCACTCGCTGGTTGATTGTTTTGTAAAACTCCTCCTCTTAGCTTCCAGGAGTTGGAAAAAAATCATAGAGCAAGGTCTTGCAATTGAAGGTTGCAGCATGAGACACAGGCAGGAGGAAGGATAAAGTGGAGTTGCACAGAAGTATCATAAGTCTCTCGCTTTCTAATTTATACAAATTTTTTTTTGTTAACATTATTGTAATGCTTTAACACCACTAGGGGAATGGCAGAGAAGGGGAGAAATGATAGACTAAGAGTATCCAAAAGCTTGGAAAGGTCATTTAGGAAAACTTTTCCAAACAGAGTTTAACATCATTGGGAGCAGGTTGAGGGCCAGCAGTTGACAGCATTTTTTTTTCTTTGTGGGTGAAAGCCAATAAACACTGCTTATATAGCAGTGCTTTACTAGATGCCTGTATCTTTGCTTATTTGCATGTATTTTCCATACTTTTCATGAAAGTTCCATTTTCAAAAGGATTAAATTTTGTGGCCATGGATTACTACTGTTTCATATCCAGTGAGGCAGTGTTATTGATTCATAAAACTAGGGCTTTTGATTTCATTGAATGTGAATGTGTGTTGATTAATATTTACATGCTCCTCTGAGGCACATGGTGCTGTGCAGACTATAGAGATTACAAGATCTCTGCCATAGGATGCTTACAGAACAGACAACACAATGAATTACATTGGCTGAGAAGGGTCACAGTGGGGGTGAAAGAGGAAAGGAAACAACAGAAAGCTAAAGAAAGGGAATTTGTTTCATGAAGTACTCATTATTTACAAGGCATGACCATCAGGTAATTTGATTCCATTTGGCTTTTATTTTGGATTTGTTTTTCACTTTGTTTTATTAGGTTTAATGATCAGGCATGGGTGAGATAGTGCATAACACTAGAGCTGAGATTAATGATGAAAGGCCAAGAGAAAGCTGTGGCTCTTGAGGAGGGATTTCAGAAAGAAAAGCATTTGATTTTGCACTCATTAGAAGCAGGGAGGCTCAGGCACAGAAGAGTTTCACACAAGTGTGAAACTTTAAATTAACCACATGTGTAAGTCTTTGTGGGAATAGGGGACTAATTGGGTAGATTAGAATACAATTAACTGTGAAGTCTGGCTAGCACTAACTGACAATGTTTAAAGAGAGGAAAAGCTGATAAAATCCTGCCTAATTAAAAAAATAGCTATGAAGACATCTGGGAAGGGAAGGGGACCCTTTGCCATGACAAGATGAGTGCCAGCAACAGAAGTACAGATGAACTTGGTGCTCTCTATTGTGGTATAGCCTTACTCAGCTACACTGATTTTTCTTCCACCATCCATTTCAATTATCTCATATCAACTAAGCCCACTGCTGACCTATAGAAACCTTCATCATCCTCAGACTTCACAAACAGGAAGATACTGTGCTGCCCCAGGGCTGGCAGGGTAGGGATGGCTTATAAGCACCTTCTCCAAAATCTAGTGCCACTTCATCATAATGTTTCCTGAAAGATACTAAATTCTTTTAACTACTGCTTTAGGACATGATCACAGTTATCCAAGTGTTAAAACTTTGTGGGTATATTTTCTGAGCATGCGGCCATCTAATGAAATATAGATAAAAAGTCCTACCAGAACTTCCTAAGAGATACCAAGTTTATTTGATTCATACATAAACTTCAGTAATACATTAAAAGTCTCCTTCCAAAGTACACATATTATACATGTCAAAGATGTAAAAACCTGTCTTCATATTTTTGAATTGTCTCAGATTTTATGAATTCTTAAATGAAAAGCTAAATTTCCTAAGATCATCTATCAGATAATACAATTTATAAGTACAGTTTATATGCCTGGTATCTGCAGAAACCAGGACTTCATGCTGTGAAGTCTTACATAATTTGCAAAATACTTGTGAAAATGTTTAAGCATTTTATCTTTTAGGAGGATAGTGTGGAAGAGTTGGACCCTGTATTTGAATCTATGTTTGACCTTCATAAGTTAATTGCCCTTCACAATGCAGTGTCTGAAGCCCTTTGTGCCTAAATGAGATCTCGGACCCAAGGAGTGTGTTAGGTTTGCTTAGCCAGGTTTTCATGTGTGTGTGTGTGGGCTATGGGGTGGCTTCTGCGAGAAGCTGCCAGAACCTTCCCCCATGTCAGAGAGAGCCAACGGCTGTCAGCTCCAAATGGATCCACTGATGACCAAGACTGAGCCCATCAGCCATGGTGGTAGTGCCACTGGAATAACAGATTTAGGAAGGGGAGAAAGTTCCTGCACAAGAGTAATTGCACCCAAAGAAAGAACTGGGAATATTTCAGAGAAACCACTGTGCAGACACCAAGGTCAGTGGAGAAGGGGATGGAGGAGATGCTCCAGGTGTCAGAGCAGAGATTCCTCAGCAGGCTATGGTGAAGACCATGGTGAGTCAGGCTGTCCTTTTGCAGCTTCACTCCAGTTTCACTGTGAGTGTTGCAAAAATAATTTGAAAAAATATTTCCAACAGAATTTCTATTGTTTATGAAGATTTTTCAAAGAGAGGTAAGAATTCGTCTTTGTCAAACTCCTCATTGGACAACAAAATCTTTTGTGAAATGGAGCCCTGAAACTCATGTGTTAATGGTGCTTCATGCTGACCTTATTGCATGCTGTCAGATGAAGGGCCAATTTCAAGAACTTCTTTGCCCTGTCAAGTACTTACCCATCTAAGAAATGTAAGTGAAACCAGGGTGCTTCCTGCTTCAATACAGGCTGAGCAATAAAGACGAGAGCTCCATGACCTAGACCTGAAGACTAGTTAAAAAACAGAGAGGAAACAAAGCTTTCTTCTGTATTATCTGAATTTTATGATAATGTGCTAGTTTTGCACACCATCTCTGATGGTGAAAATGCACTTAAGAAGAGTCACCTCTGATTTTTATGTACAAGATATAAAGAAATGTAGCAATATGATTATGTTTGTATAACACAATATAAACATGTTCATGAAGGCAATATCCATAAATGTAAGCTGTTGTTGAAGTAAATGCTCTTATTTTAGTATACTTCTGTTGCTGTATGTTTTACATTTCCTTACTCCCATTTGAGCCTGCCAATCCCCATCCTCTATGCTTTCTAAAT
This sequence comes from Phainopepla nitens, assembly GCA_013400175.1. Taxonomy (NCBI): domain Eukaryota; kingdom Metazoa; phylum Chordata; class Aves; order Passeriformes; family Bombycillidae; genus Phainopepla; species Phainopepla nitens. Next base: position 354,865 of record VXBQ01007007.1, on the reverse strand, counting down.
TAAAGTAACTTCTTTTTGCCAGAATCTTTATTAATTACTTATCATTAGTCTGCTTGGTATTATATTGCTTTAAAAAAACATGCAAAAGATTAATCTGATATGACTTTGAATTATACTAATGGCCACAAAAGGCCTGCATATGTTGTGTATGCTTCAGAATATAAATCCCTATGTGTAAATATTTCCACTGGGTTCAGCTAGAGTAACTTACATACAACTTGGATGCGTTCTCATTTTAAGCACAGTTTTTCCTTTGCTGTCAACAAAGGGCAAGATGTTTAGAGTTGAAGTGAGTAAAATTCTTGTCCCTCAAATTTTCATTCATTTAAAATATACTTTAAAAATAATAATTTAATTTAAAAAAAATTAAAAACACCTTTTCACAATAGACATTAAAGAAATCCCCAAATTCTGACAGTCTTAATAGGACTTTTTTTTCTTTTTGCTGACATAAACATCAGTTCTTAATGTGAATTCAAGCATTTGACTAATTTAAAATTTATTTTTAAACTGCTGTGAGGTTTATATTTGAAAACAGCTGCTGAACATGGCCCTGTAGCTACCTTTAGTAATGTTTTATTATCTTGACTAAGCTTGTAATGGTGATTCTGCTCTACCACTGACATCTTAATGGATGCCTCACCAATACTTTTTTGTAGGAAGTATGTGGGACTGACTTTTACATCTATAATGATATGGTAATGTGAGTCATTACACTGTCAGTGGTGGTTTACTGGCATTATGGTTTAAGATTATGAGGGTATTACAATGTCAGTGCAAACAAATATTGCTGCTTTTAAAGTAAGCAGATGAAAGACAGAAAAGTGCTAAAATAGTTGTAATATTAAATTCACAATAGCAAGATAGTGTTTGCTTAAGGCAACCCTTAACCTAGATTCATGTGGTATCTGCATAATTCAGCAATGCATACTGTGCAGTCATCTCCTGGTGATTCCACAGCATCAGGCAGAAATAACAAATGACCCAGGGTAAATATGTTTGCCCATTTTGAGCATTATGGAATTCACCCTAATTTGAGACCCTATCAACTGGAAGATCAGAGCCTGCAGTCAGAAACTGTCTGATATGGGGATGAATACCTCTGAATTTCCAAAGCCAATGGTGTATAATAGATTTGTTGTTGTTTCATTTTTGACTTTTCAGGAGGCTGGTTAGGAGTAGAAATAGGAAACAGCAGAAATCAGACAACATTGTCTGATAAGAACATTTGTAGATCTAAACATCAGATCTGTGAACACAAACTCTGGTAAGACTGCAAACTGATCTGAAATTCACATATTGAGGTTTCCAGAGGAGGATTTTGAAATGCATTTGAGAAAAGTCTGTTCCCATGGAATCCCTATTTGCGTGCTCCATCAAGCTTTCTTATCTAAACTCTTCCCATGAAATAAAATGAAAAAAACCAATTTTCAATGGATAATAAGTACTTTGATAACACTTTGCAGGATATTTGTTGTAGGCATAGTTAAGAACTGCTAAGAAAGGACTAAAAAAATCAGTTTTACATAGATTTTGCGTTATTAGGGATATGGTAATTTCTAGCTGATAAGAATAAGCAGGTTTATCTCCATAAGCAATACTGTGGTGTAACAGGAATAAATCTATAAAACAAATCAGTTGGTGCTGTGGATCCAGCAGCCCAGCCCCGTTCTTCACATTTTGGAGATTGGCTGCAGATTAGCTTGTCCCAGGCTTTTCTGGTCTCAAGGACTCAACAGTGGTTATGATGGGAGAGGATCCATGTACTTCTAGATTGCATCCTCTGGTTTAGTTTTATCTGAAATTAATCCAGTTCATGCTTGTATAGCTCTGCCCACAGTCAAACATTTCTAAATTGTTGCAGTCAGGAGGCTTGGTTCGTAGATGTGTTACTGACCTCTGCCAAACACCAACAGAGATCACAGAATCCCAGAATATCCTGAACTGGATGGGACTCACAAGAATCATCAAGTCCAGCTCTTAAGCAAATGGCCCATACAGGGGTCAAACCCACAGCCTTGGTGTTACTGGCAAGCTCTGACTAGCTGAGCTAATATCAGAAGATATGCATGAAGTGAGTCCTGTGCTCCTGATCCAGTCCTACCAATGTTGATTTCTTGTGTAGCTCTGATGATTCTTTTTCTCAGTGTCCTCCCATCTCCGGTGGAACACAGATGTTGTGGAAAATGAGAGCTGATGAACTATCTCAGCCTTGAATTTGGGGACAGGAATAACTCCGCAGAGTGTTCCATGTGCAACAAGAGTGAAGGCAGCAGGAGGCAGCAGTTGTAAGTATGTATGGTGATGTCATGACCAAGGAGTAGAGGATGCAGACGAACATTTGGTATTGAGCCTAATCCTCTCTTAACACTGACCTTACAGAGCTCTGAATAATCCTACTGTAGAACTAATCATTGCATCATAAAAATAACTGAGGTATTTATTATCTCCCCTTCTTTCACTCAGAGGTGATACCAGAAATCCACTCCTCTCACAGTCAGAAGCCTTTTAATTTCTGCATGAAGTTTGTTCAGGTAAGTATACACCCATTTAATCCTGGGTCAGCCTTGTGTCTGTGGAATAAAGGTCTGGCACTGGTAAGTCCACCAGGATGAATTTTCCTTACCACAGCTTGACCCTGCTAGAAATACTGGTATATCCTCAGATTCCTCTGGAGTCTTTTTATTGCCATAATATACTGGCATTTCACAGTCACCATGCAGTCACCTAGTATATCCAAGTTTATCTCTTTTCTCTTATTTCTAATAGGTGTGATCCCAGCTTTTAACAGAAACTTCTTCTGTAATAGAATATCTTTACAGGCATGACCTTTCATATCTTTTATTAAATTCTATTTATTACTTAAGTTTTCAAGGTTTCACAGCCCCTTTATGATACTCCACTCTGGATCTTTTCTGCAAAGAATGCCTCAGCAAATTTTAGCAGTGTACCTTTTTTTTTTTTTCCCCATACCTTGTTCATGCATAAAATTCTCTCCAGGCCAGGACTTAAGTTTTCCATTACATACAGGATCATCTCTCCTTCAGCTAGTTAGCTATGCAACATAGAAATTTCATATTTACTTTTTAATAAATAATTTCTCAATTGGCATTGAAGCTTATTATTTCTGAATACTCTCTGAATAGCTCTGTTTAATCTGTCTCTAAAATAGAACACTATCTAAGAGTTTAACATGTAAACTTATAAGCAGATGATATTAAGAAGTTGAGCTACTTTTAGTCGAGAAAAGTGCTCTACAAAAACATGAAGCCCATGCATAAATCACCAGTTCTAGCCATGCAGCTATTAGGAAATACACAGTCTTCCTCTTAATCAAGGGAGCAGCAGACATTTTATCGCTGAAATATTTTGGGTACCCAGAAAGTTTGAAGAATCTGGAGGCCAGAAGCACTTTGTGGGCAGTCTAGTCTGAGGATGAAGGAGATGATGAAAAAGTTTTTGCGCCATTCATCTGTGTTGTCAGGATCATTTCAAGTTCTCTTATCTTCTAAACTAGATAGATATCCAATTTCCAGTTTTTGGTTTATAACATCGAAGGTATTTCTACATGACTTACTACAGTGAAAGTGACTACAGCAACAACAATAAAACCCCCAGAGATTAATAACTTTACTGTTACAATAAGCTCACTGTTCTTATATTAAAGGAGGAACCGTACTTTCAAGATCCAGAGTAATCATAAGGCAAATTACTGCAGAATTTTCAAGAGTTCTCTTTAGCCTGAAGAACAGAACAGTTCAGCAGCTACTTGTTGATCACTGTTAATGCACTCAGCAGTTGGTTACTTGCAGGTAACTGTCTTCAGAAATAGTTTGTCACCATCACAAAGGTTTCATTATCAAAGAATCAAGAGTAGTGTTTAGTGTAGGCTTTGCCCAAAGGCTAGTGAACTGTGTATTGACTGAGTTGGTGGCTTGAGCGATACCTGAGGATGGTGGCTTCAGGATTGCTCTGCAGATTCTATGCTTTGGTGTTTGCAGTCATATTTGAAAAGGAATTTAATCCTTGGTGGAAATCTGTGGGATGGCACTGAATAGTTAATTTTCATTGTTAAAGCCTGGATGGACCATGACTGGAAATTAATCCTTTACACTGGAGATATGGAAAAGGTCTTTGAACAAGCATCTTTTGCACATCACAATTTTCCTTTTGTCTCCTGTAGTGGTTCTCAACTCTTTAGAGGTGCAGACTGATTAGATGTGTGAACCTTGGTAGACGTTTCTCATATACTGCTCTTTCTACAGTATGTAGAGTTTAGCTTTTCTTAGTCACCTTTTGCAAACCATTCAGAAGCTGGGCACAAACTCCTAGGGGTCTCTCAATCACTGGCTGAGCTAACTGTGTTTGGTAATGAAGGTATTTTATGTTAAGGGATCCTGTTTTCAGCTTGGAAGGTAATTAATTCCATCATAGGCTGAGCACTTATGTAGTATAGATAATAATGAGGATTGTGGGTAGGACAGGGGGACTGCGCTGGAAACAGGAAAAAAATTGAACCTGTGAGGCCAGTGAAACTGGACTGGTACCTGCTCTCCAAGGATGACAGAAATGCTGTTCCAGTTACCACACATCTAAGAAAGGAAAATTCAGAACAAGAGCATATTATGAAAAGTAAGATTATAGTTATTGGGAGGAATTAGACTAAAGGAGGAATTAGACTAAAGGAGGAATGTGAAGAGGAGCAAAAGGAGATAGTGCATCCTTTTTCAGAAATGTGGAAATCCAAGAGTCTTCATGTCAAGAGGGAGAAAATATATCTATAACAAAGCTTTGTAATATTCTATTAGCAATTATATAATTTTTACCAGCTCATTTGTTATGAGATTTATACAGCAAACCTCCAGGCAAGATCTATGGAAACAACAGAGACAGGTGCCAGCAAAATGCAGAAGAGAGGTTCAGAGGCTAGAGTAGGAAACCTACAGAGTGGCATAATATGCCTGGCATGTAGGTACATATGTATAGCTCATCAGGTCTTTCTCTTTGTCTCTGTCTCAGCGAGGGGTAGCTAGTTATCTCACCCACTGACCTGTGTCTATCAGCAGGCTGCTTGGCACAGGCAGCCAGGAAACTAAATCTTCACTGCAATGGGAGAGGTGGGAATGCTGTGAGGGACTGCGTGACACAGTCAAATAAAATGCACAAGCAGAGTAAGAGCCTGTCTGCAACGCCTAGAAAAATCTTCACCCTTTTCTTCAGTCATTGTAGCCAGCTGAGACCAAACAGCCTGAGCTCTGTCAGCTCAACCAGGGCAGTGTTCAGCAGAAATTGCTGCATAAAGTGCAAGGGACATGGAGGAGGGCACCAGCAGGCTCTACCGTGTCACGTGCGTCTGGGGTGCCAGAACACTGACCTCCTACTCACTTCTCAGAGAAACAAACTGAGTCTGGGATCTTACAGTGTCCTTTCAAAACCCCAAATTGTCCCTAGCACACAAACACAGGTTTGCAGCATCAATTGCGTCTGGAAGCATTGCTCTGCAAACCCATTGACGTGATATTGCAGCTAGCTTTAGGAGAAAATTAATTTTCCCTGAAAGACCCAGCTAGCATACCTATTTTTAAAGAGTGATTAGAAGAAGGAGATGTTAGTAATTTTCAGACCTCTACTAACTCCAAGCAGGTCAGACCGACGAAGGCCAAGCTACTTCCAGGGATCCACAACCCTCACCAACAGGATCTAGGCTGGGGAAGCGCCAGGTAATTTCGCATACCAGGAGGCCACAGTAAAGCCATAGCACACCAACAATTTTCAATAACTAACAAATTTGATTATATTCCAGCTAGGAAACTTAAATTCAAATGCTTTGCACTCCTCAAGATGGCCCTTGCTTGACTCTTGCTCTTATTGCTGTGGTGGACATTATATGCATAACCATACTCTCATATGGATAAGCATGCCCAAATAAACCAAGAACTAATAGTACAGGGCCAGCATCCTACTTCATCCAGTAGATGAAGCATCCCTCCATCTGAGACACTGTTACCCTCATCTGCCAGACCTTAACTCAGCCCAAGGTGAGGTGTTGAGTTCAGGCTGTGATGGTACATGATTTGCTTGGGCATACTGATTAAAGAGGGAGCTGAGGATTTCCGATGTGAATCTTTCAAAGCCTTCCAGAGGGTACGGTGCCTACTTCTATATAATTCTAACCACGAGTAACTTTCCAAATCCCTCAAGATTACAGTGTTCCTAAACTTCAAAGGAAAATCTGTTTACTCGTGAAAGCTGTTGAGATGGAATTTTCACGAAGAATTGTCATTAGGTTAAGAGCATTCAGAAAAAATTTACCAATTCTTTGTAATATCATGCAATTTGTCTTGCTTATGTTTTGCACAGTCGTCTACTCACTGTTTCCAGTCTACTCCATAGCATTTTAAGGGGCTTCCATATGGGACTTTGGATATTTTTATCAGTGTTCTTCTGTTGTATTTACCTTTGATGCATTTGTATACCTCTGGTCTTTTAGTCTTTAGTTTGATTATAACATTTTAGTTTGACACAGAGTAGTGAGAAATAGTTTGTTGCCTCTGGTGAGCAGGGCTTTGTGAGACAGATGTCCAGGAACAGCAGACCTAGAAGGACTAGAAGCTTTCTATAACCCTATACATTTGTTCTGTGGACTAAACAATTGTTCCATATTGTCCTTGATTGCTGGGAACTTGACTCAATGATCTGTGTGATCTTTCGCAGACGTATGCTCCAGTATTCCCATAAATGCACAAAGCTTTTAAACATCTGCTTCGTGCCTGAAACAGCAAACCATGAATTTTTCATTTTACCCTATGAATTATGAGTTTATCAAATACACCAGTTTTATAAGTCAAATGGCTAAAAGTTCAAGTTCCACATTTCAGTAACAATATTAACCATGAAGCTGGTGATTAGTCTGGATAATGGCTGGCTAGTGAGAGCATTAACAAGCTGTGGCAAATCTTGTTAGCTCTAAATACCTTGAGAAAATACACTAGACTGCTGATAATGACTGCTTGTCAAGAATTATTGATAAAAGTATTTTTAAGGAATAAGAAAAGGAATGTGAATGAAGATTTTTTTTTTTTCTTCCATAGAACTATCAGTAGTGTTGAAGATGATCGTGAAACATTAAGAAGTGGTAAGCTGGCACTGACAATCAGTTTTAGGGTTGCTGAGTAGGGCAGTTGGTGTGTAAGTGGTATGAAGGTGGTCTCTGTGTGTCACAACTTATAGCTACACTGTGCTCACCCTCTCCTTTCTTTTCTCTAACACCAAATTAAGAATAATAAATTTTTGAAATGAGAAGTTCAAATATTATATGTGTTGAATTGCTTCAAAAGTTAGGTTCCTCTTCACTATAGTTACATATATAAAGAAGTCACATTTGCAGAATCACAGATTAAGCTGAGATGGAAGGGATCCACAAGGATCACTGAAGTCCAACTTCCTGGTCCAGCCCAGGATCATCCAAGAATCACACCATGGTGCCTGAGAGCATTGCCCAAACACTTTTTGCACTCTGTGAGGGATTAGTGCTGGGACCACTTCCCTGGGGAGCCTGTTCCAGTGCCCAAATACCCTCTGGGAGAAGAACCATTTCCTGATATCCAATCTAAATCTCCCCAGATTTAAGGCCATTTCCTCGGGTCCTGTCACTGTCACCACAGAGAAGAGATGAGTGTCTGGTCCTGTCACTGTCACCACAGAGAAGAGATCAGTGTCTGCCCCTCTCTTCCCTCAGAATACCTGCTCTGACATCTAGAGAAGCCTGGTTGCTGATACACAGGAGTGTTTTTGTCCCTTGAGGTTTTCAGGAACAATGGTTAAATCAGAATATAAAATCTGTGTCTAGAATTCAGCTGATAGGAGCAGAATAGGCAGCAAACCCAGATTTTTATTTTATTGACATTTTCCAGCTCTTCCTACATAGTTTACTGATCTAGACAAATGTGATAATGTGATTTTCACACAGAAAGAAATAAGATGCTGTAATGAACAAAAAACTACAGAAATGATCCATACAAGTATTCAGACAAATCCTTCAAGCTGGAGGTGGTGGGAGCTCTTGACAGAAACATATCGGAGAGGGAAGAGAAGAAGAGCAAAGCTCCTCTGTTTGAAAGTTGCTTTCCATGACTCAAGACTTCAGACAGACATTTGCAGGAAGCTGTTGACCACCCATTGCTGCCACTTCAGCAGTGCAACACACCAAAGAGCAGTGCTAGGATTCGAAAAAAATGCTTTTTCAAAGAAATCGAAGGGGTGATTCCTCCTCTGATCTCTGCACTTTTTGCAGAGAGAGTGTGTTAGATTGCATTTCAGGAAAATCAGATTACATTACAAAAATCACCTATTTGTATTTGACTGAAATTATTATACATTGTTTAAATCTAGCGAAGGCTCAAGTAGAGCTTTCAAGCTGATATTCACCACAGCAAGTTCTTGCTGTCTGAGAAATGAAGTTTGAATCCCAAATTTTTTTTCTCCTTTGATAAGAGACTCTCACTGACTCGGCAGCAGTACCAGTGGGGATCCTTCAGTCAAGACATTTGTTCAGAATCTGTCAGCTGTAACAAGCAAGTCCAATAATTGAATGGGACAGGGGAGCTGTGCTAAATGGTTAAATCTCTCTCAAATCTGAACGACATTTGGCAAACATTGACACATTCTCTTATTGATGTGCTTACTAACTTCCTTGAATGTTACAGGAGAAGATATATGCTCACTGAGGAATGAAAAAAGACATATCTCGTTTAAAGCAGAACCCCCATTCTTGTTGCATGTATTCTAACACATCTTGCAGCCAAGAGCCACAGGCTTGCCCATGTCCTCTGTACTGACAAACTGACTGGATTTCTCAGGTAACATGTTGCCTAATGTTGTACCTCACTAGATTTCCTTGCTTTTTCTTTTCCTGCAGCATAGGTTAAACATTACTAATTCAGCTTTCATGAAATGGCTTCAGTGCCCTTTCTTTTCATGAGAGTGTCTCAAATATTACTGTATAACATTCTCTAGCAGTAGCTATGAGCAGGGATTGACTGGATTGACTGTGTATCACAGAGGAATTGGAGGTGGCTTCCTTTGCTTTCAAAAACTTTGATTGCAGCCATGCTTTTTCACATGACCTTTAATTTTGAGGCTAATGGTTTGCTAAGCTGAGACACCAGGCTACATTATAAAATGCCTACTCATTCATGGGAGACCCACCTGTGCCCATCATCACATAGCCCTGTCTCCTGTTTGAGACAGGCTGTAATATCTCTCCCACTCTCAGACCTGATGAGCCAAGCAGTCATGCCCATTAGTACCATGACTTATAGAGTATCTTTGAATGGTGAGTCCAGTAGGCCTGGATAAGTTTCAGGATATGAAATGAGCCTCCTTTCTCATGGCTGCAGTGCCTGTGGTCCTTGGAGTCTGTCTTCTTCCCTCTCACAGCTGGCAGGCAGGAGGAAAGAATTTGCAGCTTCAGCTCCAGACCTTCATCCAGCTGCCTGGGGTGGAGGAGGAATGCAAGAACTACCAGAGTTTGCCAACACTGCCACAGAGACAAAGAGAGGCGTGGGGAGGTTGGGTGAGGTGGAGCCCTGTCAGGCATTGTTCCCTCAGGCAGGGCAGCTCTGGAAACTGCAGCTTCCTCCAAGCCGTGGGTAGGTCTCAGTCTCTCCCCACAGGTTGTGTGCGATGTGGGAGAGGCATGTTCCCAGGTTCCAAGTCTTAGAATGCAAATTTCCAGTCTAAAAATGGACTCGAGGTAAAAATAAATGAGGTAAAAGCAAATAGAATGAATGCACTGGTGAGTCATGGTGTCAGACTATCTTTGGGAACATGTGTTCTTGCAGAGCTAATTCCTCTTGGTAATATTAAGGACCCTGAATCTTATCTGTATATTGACTTATTCATTAACAGTTTGTGTGTATAAATAATTCACCATCTACATACTATAGCTCCACTTTAAATGCATTGCAAAGCATATATTAGACAGAGATTGACCTCTACTGTGGTTAACATCAAGATTTATCGTTCAAGGAAGCTCCAGATATATTGACTTGAATCAAAGCCTGAGGGTTCAATTAAAGTTGATACTGTAGTAACAAAAGGCCACAAGTCACATTTTTTCTGTACTCTGCTTTGTGAAGGATGTTAGTTCTCTTTTTTAAATTTTTTTCTTCTGGGGCTGGAGCATAGCTGTGATCGTAAGCTGCTTGCCTAACTCTGCCTGGCCTACCTTCCTGTTTTATTTAGCTGCCTCTGGGATCCTTGCTAGGGCATTATTAATGGAATGTCTTACTCTAGCCTGAAAATAGTATTTGTGTTTTCATCTATACTAGTAAATGTTTTTCTTTCTCAAGCCATTATTTCAGTGTAACATGGCAGATTCTTTGCCTTTTTCACTTTAACCCAGGAGCAAGCCTACATTGAAGAAAACACAAAGAAGATCCTATTCCAGTGTGCTAAAATGGAATGGGATTGCTAACAGTAAGGCAGGAGTGGGAACAAAACACTTTGAATTTGCTTCTGCTTTTGTCCCTCAGAGCTGGAGGTAAATGAGGAAAGAATATTTCACAGACAGGCTAGGGAGTATGACCTCCTCTCTAGCTGCTGCATCTGATAATGTTCCCATTTCTCTCATGATTATTAGTGTGACCTTTTCATCCCTTTCCTTTTTCCTTTTCAAAAAAATGCTCTGGTATCTTTGCACCATCACCATGCGCTGCACATTTCATTGCTAAGCAACAATCAGCAGTGCACAGCCTGGGCACCACACATGAACTTTTACTTTCATCTGCAAAGCAGAAAAACTTTCACTCTGTATTGCTGAAGCTCACCCTTGAGGGAAGTGCTCCTGAGGTGGGGGTGTGTGGGGAGCCAACACTAAAGAGTTGTTTGTGAGTGAACTCCTGCTCCACAATGGTGCTCTCACAGGGAAGTGTTCTTTAATTAGACAGGAACACACCCACTCCCACCCGTGCTTCGTTTTGGAAGGCATATTAAGGACTAGAGTCACATCCAAAGAACCAAGATAACCCAGATCTGAGGATGAGAACTGTCATGGAAAGAATAATTATTAAAACCAAGGAAGAGAGGAAAGTAAAGGCACTTCAATTTCTTTCAATCCAAAGCCCTCCTAAAGGTGCTGACTTGGAGTTTGCATGAGACCTTCATGTACTTCCAGCAGCACAGAGCTCAAACAGGAAGGGAAAATTGAGGAGTGTTCAATAAGAAATGGACTAAGAAGGATCTTGAAATTATGGAAGGTAATTATGAGATTTACAGTTGTTAAGGGGAATGGATGTTTTTTAGTGCATGAATATAAATCTCCTCAGAGACAACTTGCTCCTAGACACAAAATGCACAAAAGGGGGCAATGAATAGCATTTTAATGGCAAATATTTGTTCTCCTTGAAGAATCTACTGAAAAAGCCCCTATAGATCACTCAAAGACTTGAACTTTCCCAGCTTTAGTCCCGGAACAATATATTTCCTCTGATCTAGATTCTGAATTTTTAATTTATTGCACCACAGAGAGGACAAAGAGAAGAAAATCAAACCAACTCTCCAAAGAGATTGTCATAGCCTCAGGCTCTGACACCTGATTTTGGTCCAGAAACTCCAACATAAAATGAAGGTGAGTGCTGCATCAGAGGCAATGAGGGTAGATCAAAGTAAAGCAAACATAGTATAAACATCTCTTACCACACTGGTGGCTTCTTACAATGTTATGCATATGACATGCAGTGACATAGTATTAAAAATATTGTCCAAGTAAAAGGTAGTCAGAAGTTGATGCCAGCTAATAGGAATGGAAGAGTTGCTGTAAGCAGTAGTTATCTACATGAGGTCACTCACCATTACACTTAGCTAGAGTGCCTGAACATATCCATAAATCTTGCTCAAAGTTCAGATCCTGGTCTCGCAGTGGATGCTTATGAGTCTCAGTGGGAACTGGTGTAAAATCCTTTGTATGGGACTATAGGGAAAAATTCACCTTCCTGCCCAATATAAAGCAAGCAGCAGAAATTCCGGTACCTGCAGGACAGATTCCTGACAATGAAGGGTGCCTGATATATTGCTTGTTGTAATGGATGGCTCCAAGCAAAGTGTACTTAGGCTGCTTTTAAGTATCTGCTTTAATTGCTTCATCTTGCACTCAGCTTGTGGCATATGTGGCATCCCCCTGATTGTACAGAACTTGGAGTAGATAACTGCAAACCACAGGCCATTATCTATAGCTTTTCTTCATGTTGAGGGCAGATAGGGAACTTTTGAATCCATTCCTTTTCTTCTGGCCATGACATGTCCTTGCAGAGCAGGTGTTTGCACTGTCTCAGCTAGAATTTAAGGGCATGCTAATAGTTCTTGCTTAGTACACCTATGTGACATGTTCTAAAAACCTGCCCTTCTAAGGGCAATGCCCCTCAACACTGGTGGATACTCTTGCTAACAGGAGAGGCTGCACAGAAACTGTTTGGCTCCTGTCCTTTCCTTGAAAATGTGATTGCCTTAATATTTGGCTCGTTCTTTAAAATATGAATTCCCATCTTCAGTGGGTGTGCCAGTACTTTAGATCTGTTCCTATATATCCCAGAACACACGGCTTTTTGAATGGCATGATGCTGCATCTACAAGAGCCTATTAGCAGAGTGATGGTATTGTTTCTATTCCTAGTAACAACTTGGGTTAATGCTTTGTGAGAAAGAGGGAATATAAATGATAAAATCCTGTTTTGTTACTTCAAACAGGCAGCAGTTACAGCAGTTTCAAAGTCACCACCACAGTCATGCCTCACCAAAGAACACCATTAGGTTCTTCCCTGTTCAGTTTTTTGATGGAAAGAACAGATTGCTCTCACTAAAATCAAGGTACAGGCCTAATCTCAGTTACCTGTCTCCTTTGGTGCAAGTGGCACACACCAATAATCATTCTTTTATCATGAAAAACTAGTTGTGTTTTGCAAGCCCCACTCCTCACAGGCTTTGGCACAGCACACACTGGAGGCCACCTAACAGCCAGAGCTCCAGCTGGGGGGAGACCCTGGCACAGGGTCTGACATGCTGGCATGGGCCTGAGGCCACGGTGGCTCACTCAGCATATGCTGATATTATTAGAAGTAACCCAGGACATAAATATCCGTTTGCCCATAGCTGTGTGGGCATTGCAGAATCTCAGTTTAACATGTTGTTGATAGGGAGGTAGTTTGCTGACCTGTGAAGCCAAAATAAAGTTTATCAGGATGTGTCTGACAGGTGCATTAACAGTCCTCTCCAGACAGCGTGAGCCACAACCTCCTGCCCTAAATGTGCAGCTGTGCTTTGTGATTTCTGCATAAGATGAGAACCAAGGACAGAGAGTGTAAGGATGCCACAACTCTTCATGGGTCAAACACGCAGATGGAAAAATATGTACTACCTCCAGAACTGCCAGCAAACTAAAAGCTTTAAAAACAGTATTACAGGCAATTTTTTTTCCCAGGCTCTGAAAAAATTGAGGTTGGAAGATCTCTGAACTAAAATTGTATGATAGCATTCTCTGTCAAGCTTTTCTCTACACATCTGTTTTTTTGCATTTTTTACTGAGACTTCTGAAACAAGAAAGCTATTAGAGCCTTGACTTCTTTGTTTATATAGAAATACTCACTGACCCTTGACTGCAAAGGTGCTCTTGCACTGCTGTAGTAAATGCCAGGCACATCTAACATATGTGTGATCTAGGAATGCTCTGGCTCCTTGCCAACAGTCTACTTTATCCCTGGTTTCTAATACTTCTATGGTGAAAACAGCTGGAGAATTTGATATATTGTGATCAGTTTTTCTCTTTAGTGGGCACGTATGTATCTGAAATGCTACTTGTCTCTACACTTTAATTGTTCTAAAAAAGTGAGAGTGATATGTTTACTTAGCTCTTTTAAAAAATTTATTTGCCTTTCTAAAGCTTTTTAGTGCTATTCTGTTCTCCCTCAGAAATTAGCAGGAAATTTTACTCAATATATGGCAAAGAATGCCTGGGAGCTCTTGTCTCCAGTGAAGCTGGTGGGAATTCTGCCATTGTCTTTCATGGAGACAGATTTCTCCATGGGAATTTTCTGCCCTGTTTGATAAGCTTTTCAAATCACTGTAGCTTAATACTTCTTTCTGGCTATGTGAAATGGTGTATCATTTAGGGTGAGCTGATCTAAATGGTTGGTATTTCTCCATCCCCATTTCCTGGTTGCAGGGTGTGCTCTCCTATGGATTCCCAAATAAATAGACCAGAAGAGAGACAACATCCCCTGCCCTCCAGGTTTCTGCCAGTTTAGTGAGCTGAACGGTCTTATAGAGGCACCTAAAAAGTGCAAGACACAAAATCAGGAGTTGAAGGGTAAGTAAATGGGGTATTAGGGATGCTCTCTGAGAGGCATCTAACCATGATGGCAGCTCCATTGACACATGAAGCAGCACCCTTCAATACTTTCAAATAAAGGCATTTTCACTGCTCTTAACTCATTTGTTTGTACAAGGAGTATCTGGATTTTCTTAGCTGTATGTCCTTTTTTAACTGGGTGCTTGAGGCCTGAGGTCTGTCCTCTGGGTGCTTCGCTCCTCTGAGGTCTCTCCTGACCCACAACCCTGCATGTGGTGGGCAGCTCCTGAGCTGGTGTGAGTGCTGCCCCTCGTCAGCACTCAAGAGTTCTCATCTCGTTTCTCTTGTGTGTGGCAGAGCTGTGCACTGCCAGAAATGCATGGTGTGTAAACTACTTATCAGTCTAGAAGCCGGCAGGTGGCCTGTGCTTTCAGTACCATCAAGATAGATCTGGGACTTCAGGGAGAGCTAGATGCTGGATCTGGGTGAATTTCACCCCTTTTAGTGTCTATATGCACCTCACATTCTTTCTCCTGCCTTATATCTGGGCTTATACATGCAAGGGTCTGCAATTCTAAGGGAGAAATATGGATAGATTCTCAAGGGTTTGTTTAATGAAAATTTTAGAAGTGCCTCCCCGATTTTGCGAATGTTTTACAAATGCTGAATACATTTTCAACCTGGCTGTGAATTTTCTGCTACGTTGACATTGTCAGTCTTTTCCACTGAGATGAAGAAGGGTTGTTGGTTTTTTCACCAGCATCTAGAGATCTGTGGTTTCTTTACCCCATCTGTAGCTCTGATCTATGAAAGTACAGATTAAATACTGTTCAATCAGCATATATAAAAATACCGCCCCCCCCTAGAATTTTTAACTGTCATAATGACCTCAGCCTTGGACCTCTCTTGAAGTTTAATGGCCAGTTGGGTTTAATGGCCCAAAGTTCCACCTCAGGCTATTAACACTGTCAGCAGTCGTTAATTCTCACAAAATGCCCAGGTTCTTTATTGCTGTTGCTTAAGTGATGCTCAAATGACTGTGAATATTTACACCCCTGCTGTGGGTGTAAGAAATAGGCCCAGTGCACAGTATTTCAGATTTCTCACTGCTGAAAAAGGTCTGAGTACCCACTAGTAATCTCTTGCACATCTGAGGTTAATAAAGTAACTGTCAACTGGCCATCAACAGTAGTAATCTAAAATTGTGGTTGCTTGTATAGATGTGTACTTTGCTTTAAAACAATATAAATGTACAGACAGACTCCTTGCCCTGAAGAGTTTACACACCAAAGTCTGTATAAACATATGCTTATCTTCGTTCAGAATACTTTGAAGGGGTAACAGGCATGTGCATGTTGTTATACAGATACTTCTAAATATAAGCCAATGATGCTTGCAAATTTTTTTTCATCCTAACACCTTATGTTTAAAGCTTTTTCTGAGATGAGATGCAGGGCTGAGCTGATCAAGCTCCTTACCATAGCATACCCTCTTCTAAGAAGAAACCATAGCACTAGTTGACAGGTTGTTTAATCAATCATTTTTTGAAGAGAAAATGTTGATTTATTGATAGATATTACTACTTAAGAAGAAACATAGGACTGGAACCAACTTTGTGGGACATGAGTTTCTGTTCTGTTAAACAGTGATGTTAGATCACTGTTAATAAATGGACTGATTTCAGCTTGAAGAGACTTAGAGGTTTTCATTCAAACAGCCTTCTCAGTGGCTGTTTCAGAACCTAACTGCTCTGGGAATTAGATGCCCAGAATTTAAATGCCCAGTAAAAATGTATTCACAGCCAGCTTGGGTCTTTGTACTTTTACCAGCATTGGCTTTTAGACTAAAGATCTCTTCCTTTTCCTGGTGCTTATATATTGGATGTGTTTACAGAGAGGCATGATATCCTCTGTCAGCTTGTATTTTACCAGGATTAACAGACACATTTGGCTTTCTGTTTCCCTGATTATGATCTGCACTTGCTCCTGGCTGACACCTCCAAAATGGTAGACAACAGGCTGGGGAACTCTTTCCAATGATCTTGGTAGGGAAGCTGTGAAACCAAGGTGAAGGGAGATGGCAGTAACAGATGCAACAAAGCTGCCTGAGCACAAAGATGGGAGAAGTAGGCTTATTGATGCATGACATGAAACAGGATATTAGAGGGATAACAGAAACGTACAACTGGAGTGCAAGTACTACAGGGTGCACACTGTGAAAGGAATGCAGAAGGAATTGTGAAGATAATGTAGTAGCATTATATATTAAGAATATGGTTGGCAGTTAAGAAATATGAATTAATAGTATGGATAAGATAGGATCGGCTTCTATCAAAATGTGTTGGGAAGGGGTTCTGTAGTGGGAAAGGGAATGGGTTCTACAATGAATGTTGAACTTGGGGTTACTTGAGCATCATGAGCGACATAAAACTACCTGGTGATTGTATCATTATGAGAGAGTGTAAATTCCATGTTTATAGACTGGAGAACAGATGTTACATCCACAGAAGAATTTAGTAATTTTTCAGAGTGGAGAATAAAAACCTCCTATTTGAGGAAGCTAATGGAACTGCTAAGAGTTTATAGTATTTTAAGTTGGTGATGGGCAAGTTGCAAAGTTATTATACAGAAAGTAATGGATAAATCAATGCACTATTGGGTGATGACAGTACTGATCTAACTCTAATTTAAATGCAATAGCAGTATTTACAAAGACAAGTTGGTAGTTGTGGTGTTAGGCTGTAAAGGGGAGGACTATATCATAGCAATTCACTCTGAACAGCAAAGACAGCTGGGGTAGAGTACTGGTCTGAAATTTGTATTCTTAGGCAATGGAACTCCAGACCCCTCTAGAAAAACAATTCTACTAGACAGGCTGTTAAAATTTGCCAAAAGATGTTTGAGAACAGAGTCTAAAGAGATTGGCTCAGAAAAAGAAACCAGAATTGCGAGAATTGAAAATGAAAGACCAGAATGTGGACTGTTGACTGCAGGGATAATTTAGACCTTGAGAAATCAGAAGAAAGATTAAAAGTCTTAAAAAACAAAGAGCTAGGGAAAAAAAAGTAAGGACACAAACCAAGGCTAATGTAGGGATGGTCCCCAAACAAATAATACTTTTTATCTACCTCTGAAAACAAGCAGGTGGAACAGAAATGTGGCAGCAGGACTGTTTATAGGAAACAGGATAATAGAAAGTGGAAATGGCTCCACAAATGTTGGTTCAGAATTTGGCAAGTTGATTTGCCCATCTGAATGGAGGCCAGCAAGGGTCAGTTACAAAAACATGCTAAAGGGCAAATGTAGCAGCCACAGACTGCTAAACTATTCTGATGTGCAATATTATAGGGAAAATGAAAACCATGGGGAGTAATAAACAATTTCCTAAAATACAATATCAGCTTACTAAAGGGGACCAAGTTTTAGGCTTCTTTAATGACTGACTTTGTGTGTTCCCCATGGTAAAAATAGCAAAAGAGTAGCTGTAGCCTACCTGTTCTTCTGTAAAATATTTCATATAGTGGTTAAGTATTCCTTGACATGAGAATTAGTACAAAGAAGTCCTCAAAGGGCAGACAGTGATGGATTATGCTGAAAGAGAAACTAGCACTCTAAAACGAGATTCCAAAAGATGTTCCTTAATTGCTTTTATTAGTGATCAAGAAGTCAATGTGCAATAATTAGATTTGTTGAAGGTACAAAGCATATCAACAGGGCAAATTCAGTAGAAATTTGGTTAACTTGATGCCAGCAATTATAGAGTGGAATTAGACAAGCTCTAACAAAAACCAAAGCGAGTCTTTAAAGAAATAAAAACAAGAATGGTTGCTACCCACTGACAACAGATAGGAAAAAGAAATAGATGGGTTTGTATTTTTCAGCTACAAGATATCTCTGAGCCACTATTATGAAAAAAAAACCAGACCAAACCAAACCAACAAACAAAAAAAAAAAGAAAAAAAAAGAAAAAAATCATGCACTAGGCAGTATCAAAAGAAGTGTTTCCAGTAGAGAGGGGAAAGCACACTTGCACTGTCATTTGTTACTATGCCCATTTATGTTGACCAACATTCAAGAAAGAAAAATGTAAAGAAAGAAGTACAGGAAAGTGCTGTATCACAATACAACAGGAAAAGAGAACTCAAAAAAATACAGGAATAAGGGGCTTTTGTTGAGTTTGGTTAGTCAAACAAAAGCAGAGTTAGAGGAGATAAGACCACTGCCTATAAATTGATGTGGGAAAAAAAAAGGACAAGAAAGCTGTATAGCTCAAAGTAAAATGTTCACAACACCTAGCCCCCCTAAAAATCCTTAAATAAATTTATGCTACATGTTGAAAGAGGGCTACTATTTACCAGGGGAATTTGTAGTGCACAATATCCTGTCTTTTTTTAAAACGGATCTTGATAAAAGTAAGGAGGTGACTACATAGGTAGCCAGAAATATCAAAGGACCGGATATAAGACCCAGGGATTCCCTCCCAGCTTATCCCTGGATTTTTTAAAGTTGTATAATGAATAAATTCTGTACTTGGAATATGCACGAGGTCATTTGACCTGGGGAAAAAAGCTAAGTTCTCCATTTAGCTGAGCTTGGTTTTAGCCACAATATATGCACACAGGGCTAAAACTTACTTGTGTTGTTCTGGGGAAACCACGCAATGATATTTCTCTGTGCAAGGTTGAAGTCAGAAGAATTACTCCATTAGAAACCACGATTTCCAGCTGCACATCCCCTCTTGTGCAGATGGAGTGCAGAGCACTGTTTCCTAGCAACTACTAAGGACCACTGGCTTTACAAATCAATCTCTGCCAGGATATCACAGAAACCACGATAAATGGGAAACATTTAGTAGTCAGAAAGCTTTCTACTTCCTCCACTTTCTGGTGTGCACAGAAGAGTCTTTTCAAGAATTAGATAATATCAGCATTTCTTCATAAATGGACTGAATTCAAATCCTTATTCAGGTGACTTGTTTCAGCTTCCCTGGGGAGCTGAAAAACATGTCCATGAATGGGTCTTCCTTAAAAAGCCAGTTACTGGGCTTTCTCAAAGACAAAGTTATATGAAACTTCATTTGGGAAAAAGGAAAGAAGAAAATGAAATGCAGATAAGAAAGGAATGAATAGCTGTAGAAAAAACTCTAAAGAGCCCTGGGAAGACATGCCTTGATAACAGTCAGTCAAAGGCTGCAGATGTAACTCTTCCCTTCTATACGGTAAATTAACTTTTGGTGCGACAGTCACCCATAAAATTCAAGTAATATCTGATTGACTGCAGTATCCAGTTTGTTCGATTTTGTTTCACAAGTAAGGATTTCTACTGATTTCTCTGTTTGTTTATCCTCCTCTTTTTTCAAGTTTCCAGCATCCTCTGATGCAGCTAATGGTGTGAACTGGAATGTTCTAGGTTGTTACTACATTGGAAAATTCCATTTCCTTTTTGTGTAAAGCACAGGAGATGGCTCTCTGTTCAGCAACTTTCATTGTGTTTTGTATCAGAAATATATTAGTGTTTTTTTCAGTCTGGTAAGACCAGGGCTACAAAGTCCTAAGAAGCTCCCAGTAATGTGTAAGGGGAGAAAAAACTCCTTCTAGTACACTAAAAAAAAATCAAAACAAATATTACTGGAGGGATCATTAGATAAGCAATTAATATTTTAGTCTATAGTTTGATTGTTATATGTTTTAACAGCATGTTGTGCCAATCTCAATTCTAGTTGGGGAACAGTATTGATTATTTAATTTCTAGCATAGAATGGGGTCCATTGTGAAATCATAGCATCAATCTAAGAATGCTCTGCCTGTCATCTTTTTCCATAAACACTAACAGAACAGGAGCAGTAGGTGAGTCAAAGATTAGTTTCAGAAAAGGAGTACTCAACTTTGTGAGTACTAAACTTTGTGACTGATGGTATCATTTGACAAATCTGATGCTTAGACTGTGAGGTGTTTAAAGTCTGAAATTGCTTATATATCACAGAAAAGAAGCCATGCACTTTTGTGATGTCATATAAATAGTGTGCAGTCTTTCTGCTTCTGAGTTGGAAGTAAATTTAAGAAGGGTTAACATTCTGCATTTCAACTTTTTTTCCTTCTGTTTTTAGAAACATTTTAGAAGTTTCATTTCATGGAACTATTTCTGCTTTGTTATTGTTAGTAATATATTGTTGTAATTGCACAAGTTATTTCCTGTTTTACTTGTACTGTTTATAACTTTGGCTGAATCACTCTATTCAGAGATAGGTTTGTGTTATACTGCCATCTCAGATTATTCTTTGCCTTTTTTTGTTGAGTTCTTTTGAAGAAGATGTGCTTATATCCCCATTGTTCGATCAACAAAGTATGTAATTACATATCTTTGGTCTTCTGGTGTGTTTAGCAAATCTTTTCAGTGTATGATTTACCACCTGTGGCTTTTCTTCATCTCTCAAAAATGCTATTATCTTAAATGGCCTATTTCTAATTGCAGCAGGTTTAATTGCTTGGATACACAAGGGTCGGTGTTGGCTACTGCTGTTTTCGGGACCTGTTGAGAAGAAATGGGTGTCTGTGTACAGATGTTTCCAGAAGGGGAAAGAATTTTAATGTATGTGTCCCCTTAACAGGAATGGATGTCAGCAGGTTTAAAACAACGTTCTTGAAATTATTGCCCTCCTGAGAAGTATTTCCATTCCAGACCATCTCTGTTGGAGATCTCTAGAAAGATGATGCCCTGGCTGTATTTCTTGTGCTTGGTACTCTGTTTGAAATGTATGGTGTCACTGGAAAAGTCTGTCTCGAGCCAAGAGTGCTACCACTGTTTTCAGGAAAGGGTTTGACAGTGGCATATGTGGCAGTATTTATTTTAAGAAGTGAGATGGAAAAAACATTCAAAAGGGAGAAGGTTTGTTAACAGAAACACCTGGAAGCAGGCAAAATTGAGCACTGCATCTATATATTCTAATTTTTTTCCAGAAATGTATGGTGTCATCTTTATTTGTAGAGTCATGTTGCTAATTTGCAAACATTTGGAGAACTGTCAAATGTTTGTGTGAATATTTATGAGTCCTCAGTGTTTCACCGCTTTTAGCACAGGTGGTCATTTGCCCAAAAAGTCCTCTAGGAAATGTGCTATTTACTGTTCACCATTCATCTTTCTATTGCTTAAAAGGTTTGTCATCCAGTTAGGGAACAAAATGAGTGGGCTGTGAGGCAGGACGCAGGGTAACCCTTGCAGTGGACAGCTGAAATAAACAGCTTCAAACAAGACATGTGAAGAATATTATTTCTTTAAACAACTAAGCAAATATTTATCAATGGTAAGGCCTCCAGGGCACACATTATCTTTTTATTTTCCTATTTATTCACCATCTACTACAACAGAATTGCAAATCTTGTAAAGGCCTTTAGGCATTAATGTAATAAAAATATACAATAACAGAGATAACAAATGCCCATTTATGTTGACCAACATTCAAGTAGACAACTCAGAAATAAAGCTAGATTAGAAACAAATTTCCTGCAAGTAGGCTTACTTCAAAATAAAAATATTGCAAAATCCTTCTTGCTTTACTCACATGAGTCCTCAAGCTGAAGAAAAGCTTCTAAGGCAGATTATAAGATTTCACTCCACAGAATGGGAATTTGTATTTTAACAAACCAGAATGAAGTTTTCAGAACTGTGAGCTGTGTGAGATTAGCTCCAGGATACATTTTTAATGATCAAGAAAAAGAGAAGATATTTCAGAACACAGACTAAAACCTTTGAAATTTATTTTTGTGTTAAGTTTTAATTCTGAGTTTTGATTTTCATCCAGCCATTAACATTCAATGACTACAAAGAGAAGCAGAAAACTATTTAATTTTTTTTCTGGATAAATCTAACACAGGGTAGTCTAGTGCACAAACTGGGCTTGCATTGTAACTGCTCACACACCCTATGATGACAACCAGAGATTAGGTATCCCTATATGTTACATCCTGTTGTTTCAAATGTTAATACTTAGCAATATTTACTGAATTAGTTACCTCCTGTAGTTTGTGAATTGTCATAGTTCTTTTAGATTTATCCATATGTTTTTGCAGCAAGTTAAAAAATTAATTTTATTTTTCTTTATGTCTATTAAAATTCCAAGCCCTTGTTACCCTAGGTTGATTTAAAACTGTGGAGAAATTTTGTAATTGTAGATGGCAAGAGTGATCAATCAGGCTTTTATTAGTCTTCCAGAGAGCCAGATCCCCCAGACAAAGACACTTAAATAAAATCACTTAAAAGATAACTAACTTCAACCTTTGCCTTGGCAATGCCCCACTCTTCCAAAGGAACCTGTGGTATGCAAGCCTTGTACTAACTCCATTCAGAGGAGCTGATGTTCAGAGGTCTTTTCTTCCTTTTTTTCAGATGTTTGACTGGATGACAGATACTACCTTTGGTAAGGTCAAGATCTTGGGGCCTCCTGGGTCTGGCAGATGTCTGGTTTTCTGGCTTTCCCCAATCCATCCAATTGTGAGGTGATATCCCAAGGGATTTCATTAAGTCAGTTTTTTTAAATGAGCTGGGTTTGTGATCTGACCACTGCTGCCCCTACAGAGACAATGTTAATTGCACAAGGTCCTGTTCTGGTATGTACCTGAGACTAGCACTGAATAAAAGCCCTTATGAAATGCTGTGTTGTTTCTTGTTTTCCTGGAAGTCCTCTAAAACATGAATCAATTCAATTATGTGATCATAGACCCCTACCTGATATGCCCTGGTGTGCCACAGGCATTTGCTCTAGATGGCACCTATGACAGAATGCCTGCTGGGGACACACGCTTCTGGGGAGCAGGGTAAACCAGGCCATCTCAGGCACCACCAGACATTATGGACAGGCAACTCAGACAGTCCTCATCAGCACAAGGAACTAGAGGGGCTCTCCTGGGTTGGGTTTCTGTCAAGTAGTCCCTGAACCTATTGGGTGTCTAGAGCAGACTGAATTGGTCTCCAGACTCCCAGGGTCTCCTGGCTAGATCTCCAGGGCCTTCGATGGGAATTTACATTCCCAGGGCACAAACAAATGCTCCTCATCCCTTTCCCCAGAACCTGCTCTTTGCTCATTTGACCACTTATAGTGTACTTCTTTGAGATCATAGGATTATTAAGGCTGGCGAAATCTACAAGATCATGAAGTCCAGCCTTTGACCACCATGCCCACTAAATTGTACTGTGAAGTGCCACATCTACTCAGTTTTTGAACACTTTCAGGAACTCCACCACTTCTCTAGGCAGCCTGTTCCACTTAATTCTGAACCACTATTTCACTGCAGAAATTTTTCCTAATATCCAAACTGAGTCTCCCTCGATGCAAATAGAGGCCATTTCCTCTTTTCCTATTGTTTTTTATCTGGGAGAAGAGACTGACCCCCACCTCACCACAACATCCTTTCAGGCAACATGATAGTACAACTCTCTGTGTCCTCACAGACGTACAGACATAAGATTTGTGAGTTTGTTAGGCCTGTAAGTGTGTTACTGTGGTGCTTATAGTAAATTTTATAGAAATTTTAGTTAAATTTAAATTAGGCTGTTGATTAAATGTTAAGTTTAAGTGGTATTAAACTCTGTCAAGTCCAAGGATAAGTTTGGCAAGAAGGTTCACTGTGAATCTTGTGACTCAACAGAAGTCTCCCTTCCTTTTTATCCTTACTCTTTTCGCCATCCTCATCCTTTTCTATCCCCAGCCTCCATGTATATAATTTTTGATTGATTTTCATTTTAGACTGATTGAATTTAGATTTTAATCCAGTTTTTCTCTGTAGCTTTGACCAATTAGAAGAGTGAACCTTGCCAACAAACCTCGTCACACTTTCATTCTTATATTAACCTGCTTTTGCTGATACTTTTGCTGGTGATTCTTTGAGCAACCTAAAAACTCATTCATGACAGGTGGATATTACTCTTATTACAGAGAGTAATAACGTCTTCCCTGAGATTCCTTTTCTCCAGACTGAACAACCAGAGTTCCCTCAAACACTCCTCATAGTCCTGGATGCCACTGGCCCTTGGTCACTGGAGCACTCTGCTGGCTCATGCTCAGCCGGCTGTTGGTCAGCATCCCTAGATCCTTTTCTGCTGAGCAGTTTTCCAGCCACTCTTTGCCAAGTCTGTAGCCCTGCAAGGAATTGTTGTGACCCACACATGTGCTGGGCCGGATGCTTTGCCTTGTTGAATCTTATACAATTGGCCTTGGCCCAACAATCCAACCTGTCCAGATCCCTCCGCTGAGTCTTCCTGCCCTCTGGCAGATCAACACACCCACCCCACTTGGTGTCCTCTGTGAACTTGCTGAGGGTGTACTTGATCTCATTACCCAGATCATTGATAAAGATATTAAACAGGACTGGCCCCAGTACTGATCCCTGAGGAACACCACTGGTGACTGGCTGCCAGCTGGATGCAACTCCATTCACCACCACACTCTGGGCCTGGCCATCCAGCCAGTTTTTTACCCAGTGAAGAGTACACCCTCCTAAGCCACAGGCTGTCAGCTTCTCCAAGGGAATGATATGGAAGACAGTGTCAAAAGCTTTACTGAATTTCAGATAGACAACATCCACAGCTTTTCCCTCATTCACTACATGAATCACCTGGTCATAAAAGGAGATCAAGTTAAGTCAAGCAGAAGATACTTAGAAAGGGCTCAGATTTACCTTAAAAGCATAGTATTGCTGCACCCAGTTTAGAAGTACAAATTGGTCCATCAATACCTATTAGGCGCATATGTCTTATAAGGCAATTTGTCCTCCATGGCTTCAATTTTTCCACAGCCAGTTCTACAGAGTCTTATGAGCACCAACATCAGTAATAATCTTACTATCATTTAACATGCTTAGTTCTACTCTCCTCCCTGTTCCAGGTGCCAGAAGGTGATGTCTATCTTAGGCTGAGGCCATTTGGGAAGGCTGCAGGAGCAGGGTACTAGAAACATGCATGTGAAATGTGCAGGTTCTTCATTCACCAATACTGTTGTTTACTAAAAAGAAGGACTAGAAGTGGGATGGCACCCTTAGCAAAGCTGATCTAGCTGCTCTGTATGCTGTCAGGAGATGCACACCAGCTCTGCGAGATACTGTAAGGCTTCCAGAATAGCTGCTGCTTCTGTGCAGCCTGAGGAAGATGTCACCTTTCTCACTAACTTCCTCACACTTCAACACACAAAGACAGCATGAGTTATTTTTATTGGAGCTTCTAAATCCTACTTCGGTTTCATGTAGCCTGACTGAGAGTAGCCATTTTATCCACGCTTCTTGACAGCTTCAGAGACTACTGCATACCACAGCGTGGTTTTGCATAGAAGTGGTAAAATTCAAATTTATTGCTTTTTTAAGGGCAAGGATAAATTTGGAACACATTTCAAATTCACTTGAATGTTGCACAAAGGCGGGGATGGAAAGAGAAAAGATATAAGGTATTTCTCACATCTCAAGTGTGATCTCAGCCCCACTGAAACTGAGGGAAATCTGATTGGCTTCAAGGCTCATTGAACCTGGGCATACTGAAGAGCAATTAAAGCTCAATATTTTTTACAGAAGATGATCCTGCCCTGAAGCCAGCAAACAAACCAAACAGAGGCTAGTAAATCCTCTCCTGGATAACAATGGCTCTCTGCTTATCAGCCCTTCAGAATTCCTGTTTATCAGCACCAGGTTGCTGCTGGACTTTTTCGATTCTGCTTGTTAGTGTCTGATCAGAGACTGCCTTTGTCCAGCTTTAATAATGCATGAAACCCAAACAAGCATACCATAATGGGTAGAATTTCTTCCATTGTTTTAAAAAGGTTTGCATAATCTTGCAGAGCAAGAGAAAACCACAATTACTGCCTTACGTCAAACGTAAGAAATACAACCAGGTTTGGCTGTAAAAGCAGATGTCTTTCCATCATTTTTAACTTTTTTTCATGTTGCTGCAGCTTCTGTTTTTAACAATCTCCTGGTGAGGAAGATAAGCTTCTAATTCTATTAATATTGTTATCAAAATTTGTAAGGTAAGTGAAGCTTACAATTTAGTGATTTATAATCCTAAGAAATGTAGGTAGAACATGTCTTTTATGTTCTATAATCAGCACTAGAAGGCATTATACTCCTAAGGAGAAAACTTTCTGCTTACTATATCTAATTGCATGAAACTCTTGATCAAACAAGCAAAATATTTATCTTTGACTAAGATCACTTTTAAATAATAAAGAATCCAAATTAAAAAATTATATGAACATGGACTCCACTGATGTCCTCTTGTGTTGATGCAAAGGCCTGTACTTTTCCGAGAAGTCAGAAATGCATCAGATCTAGAAAATACTTCTAATGCTTGAAATTCGGTCACATCACATTTTCAAGCTCCCCAGTCTGAAGCAGGACTAGAAGAACCAAATCCAAATCTCATTTGTACATGCTTTTCAATCCTCTCACATCAGGGCATTTGCTAATATAACTGCACTGGTTTCACAGAAATATATTAGTGATATTATAGGAAACAAGGGATTGTCCTTAATGGATAGCTCTACTGGACACTCCTGAGGACCTAAATAAACTCCAGGAGCTTTAAAAATCTTTTATTTAAACTTCAGTTATATGGAGAGAGAATGCTAAGATCTAAAGATTCTCACAGACCTTGTGATATAGGCATCATAGTCTACAAGAATGGACTTTGGTTTTAATATTTCAGTTATGTGTGGCCAGGCATGTGATTAGGTCAGAATTACTGTGACACAGCCACAGAATCATCACAGAATTATTAAGGTTGGAAAATACCTCCAAGATCATCAAGTCCAGCCTGTGACCGAACACCAACATTTCAATTAAACCATAGCACTAAGTGCCACATCCGGTCAATTCTTAAATATTTGCAGAGGTGGTGACTCCACCATTTCCTTGGGCAGCTGGTTCCAATGCTTGACAACACTTTCAGTGAAGATTTTCTTTCTGATGTCCAACTTGAACCTTCCCTGTCACAGTTTGAGGCCATTTCCTCTTGCGCTGCTGCTACTTGGGAGAAGAGACCAACCCCCACCTCGTTGCAAGCTCCTTCCAGGGAGTTGCAGAGGGTGATGCTGTTTCCTCCGAGCTTCCTCTTCTCCAGGCTAAATACCCTCAGCACCTCCAGCCACTCGCTCTCTAGACCCTTCACCAGCTTTGTTGCCATTCTTTGGACATGCTCCAGCACTTGAATGCCTTTCTTTTAGTGAGGGGCCCAGAACTGGACACAGCACTCACCAGTGCTGAGTACAGAGGGACAGTCACTGCCCTGCTCCTGCTGGCCACATCATTTTGGTATAGGCCTGGTGCCACTGGCCTTCTTGGCCACCGGGGCACTCTGCTGGCTCACGTTCAGCTGCTGTCAGCCAGAACCCCCAGGTCCTTTTCTGCTCATCACGTGGAGATTAGACAGATAAAACTGTTATTTGTACAGGATATACCGTACCTGCCAGATTACAGGAAGCAAGCCCTGATGGCGAATTCTAAGCTCATAAATTGGATGTTATCAATACTTGGCATTTTCCCCGGACTGTTGTAAAGTTCAGGAATATTTGTTGAGATCCTAGTGCAGTCGCAAATATAATCACAGAGGTTGCCACTAGATATTGATTAGCTGCAGAACCATCTTTTTTTGGTGCTTTTGTTGTCTGATGAAGCTGTACAAAATCCAGTCAAATTTGTACTGGTACTTCCCACACATGTTGGTATATGTGTTTGTTGGCCAAATTACTCAAAATGCACATAGGCACGCTAAATCTTTGTTTCTCAACAAGAAGTAAATTAAAAAATCAGATTTGATAGGGTTAATTTTCTGTATAGATGGATGATATTGGCTGATTTTATTTATGTCTATAATTCATACAAGGGATGCCTTAGACATTGGATATATTTTATATGCAGGATTCCTACCTATGTCAATTGAAGTAGATGTAAAATATGATCTCCACTATTTGTGGTCACTAAAGGACCATTTTTTATAAATCTGCTGATTTGGCTTTACAAGTGGCTTGCCTTAACTTTACCTTTCTTGATTACAATTTTCTAAATTATTTCCCAACATTCTCCTTAAAAAACAAAGGCGATATTTTTGTCACAGCTGTTTCCAAATATTTTAATAATAATCAGAAGATTTCTGTACATGTAGCAGTTTGAGACCTGTCAGATGGGAGGTACTTCAATAACAAAAGGCAGTATTTTTATAGCTGTTAATATCTTTTTAGGGGAGTGGTATAACCATTTCAGAAAGTTCTGACTTTTCACATGCAATATGATCACCTTCTGTTGGTATGCTAAATTAAATAAACCCACTTTCAAGACTATAATGCGTTCTCTTTTTAATGGGATCCACATCAAAATAGAAAATGAACTCTTTAAGAACTGAGAGGAGGTAGTAGTACTTACAAAATTGTTCTCATAATTCTTATGGCATTTTTTTGTGTGCCTCAGTGAGGTGAATGCAAAGGTGAAATTATCTTTTACAATCAGCATTACTTAGAATCTTGAGGTCTATGCCATATTTATTCCACTGTACCACCAATATACAATGATTTAAACATTTGTTTTGGCTTTTAATCTTTGCTCATATATATACACCTGCAAAATAAAAACCAGTGGAGTATGCATACCTATAAATCTGTCCAACCTTCCACTCTTCTGAGATATTTCAGTAAAGGCTTGACACTTGTAATCAGAACTAGGTTTGGATGCTGCCTTCAATTCATTTAACAAACAACCTTCCCCCTCTCCTCCATATTCCAACCTCCCTCTTTGTTTCATTTTTAAACCTGAAGGTGTCAGGGAGCAGAGAACTCCTTTGAAGGTGCCCGAGGAAGAATCCTGGCAGCAGTAAGAGGTGCATTCTTAGACTAAACATCAGTTATCTTCTTTTGCACCATAAGCATGTTGATTTAGTACATTTAATACGCTTGTGCTGTAGCGAACATTGCATAGCTTTTACTCCTCAGAGCTTCCCAACTCTAAACACTGTGTGATGCCTACTCCATCTTTCCAGCTCCTGCTACCGCATAGTGCCCTCTTAGCTCTGCCCCATGAGGCTCTGCTGGGCTGGTCAAGTCTGGTGAGGTGCTGGGACAACCCAACAGCTACCCCTCAAATACTTAAAGCCAGTTTCAAAGATGGTGGTGATTTCCTCATGAAGTGGGTAATGATACAATATGGGGCAGTGGCCACAAATCACAGCTCACAAGGTTTGGTCTGGATATTGGGAAAAACGTCAGGAGAACACTGCAGCACTGAATACATCACCTAGAGAGATGGTGAAATTTCTACACCTTGCCTCTTAGTGCCATAAGAGAGCAGAAGTATGAACTGGTACCTTAGCACAGCACTCAGCTCTGCAGGCAGGAGGAGACCACCAATGCCTCCCAGGCCAGCTGCAGACACACAGCCATGCCAGGACAGTGTGGTTAGTGGTAGAAAGGGTAGCCACAGGCTTATGGGGATCATTCAGATCAGGTGGGGATCTGAAAACTACTGGATGATTCAGAGATGTATTTACCTGGGAAGGATGGGAAAGCTTGCACAGGGTTTATTTTTTCACATGACTCTTCCTTGCAGTCTCACTTCCTTGTATTTCAATAGTACAGAGGCCAAAATAAGAAAAAAAAATATATATTCCACACAAAGAAGGACAGCATTTAAAACAGTATAGCAATCGGTCTGGCTAGGCAAATGTTCAGTTAAGCCAATGCTATGCAATGTGTTCAGTAGGAGAGTTCATGGATTGAAACATGAAACTGACCTCTGTGTAATCTATTTGCGCAGCTCCATTGGTCAATAATTTCTATTTAACCCAGAGAAAATGTCCCAATTGAAAGGAATGATTTCAGTTTACTTACTCTGGATTTGAACAGTGTATCTGGGATCAGAACCTGGCCCAGAGGCTATAGGAATAAATGGGATTGGGAAGATATATTGTTTTGAAAAGGAAAAGGTAATTTGATATACTGGGCTGCAGTAGAACTATTACTGTGATTAAAGGCATTTTTCCTTCTAAGTTTGTGTTTGCAGGATATATCATTTATTGCTGGGATGTGGCAGATTATTAGATCTTTCAAATCTCTTTTGTATTTGATTATGAAGCCAAGTTTCCCTTTTGAGATTTTCCAGGTTATAGTGCTTTTTTGTTCAGCACAGAATTTTCATTGGTCTTTTTTTAAAAAAATATATATTTTTTGTTATTATTTCCAATATTGAAGAATGAAGGTTATATTATATTGGGAAATGTTTCCTTCTTGTAGGATGACATGTTCTTACTCTTTGAAAGGTAAAGGTAAAAAATAAGCCCAGATGCTATTTTTTCTAGTTCCCAAAAATTTTAAGTGCTAATTAAATAAATGATCAAGTATTAAAAACTTTATTCCTTTCATTTTTCAAAGTTGTAATTTCTTGCCTCTTAATTTTTTCAGATTATTTGTTCCATATCTCATATTTTTCTTGGAACTTGGTCATACAGCAGAAGATTCTGCTGTAATGGACTAATTTTAAATGACAGCTTAAGAATATCACTAGATTTTAGTTGCCATCACACAATAAACCTTTTAAGTTCTTGCCATATTGAACAAACAAATCATTAGATGTTATCTGACAGACACCACTGTCAGAGCACCATAGATTTGTCTCTTTCATTTGCCTTCAGGTGAAAAAAAAAACCCAAAGAACATTTTCTGTCAAAGCAAGCTTTGACAGAACTGGACAAAACCAGGTTGGTGAACAGTCTTTTCCCAGAGAGCAGTTCCGTTTCCACTGAAACACTCAGTGACAACTCGTTCATTTCTAGTGTTTCTTTCTTTGTGGGAAAATTTTGAAATTATGAGGTTTGACTTTACCATTCAATTCTGTAGGGATTTTAAGCTCATGCATTTTACACTGCCAATGAAGTGGCCTAAGAATGTGCATCCTCTCATGTATCATTTCTCATCAGACACACAGCATCTGGTTAGGCAAAAGGAACTTGATTGCGTGTAGTGATCTCAGAGCCTTTGTCTGTGGCTTTGGAGGACAAAGGCTCAAACTGGTCTCTTCAGAGGTCCCAGCAATGATTGTCCATGAGTGTTCAGGACTTAAAATGCTCTGTTTTCAAAGAGAGGAGAAAGGCAAATCCTGTGAACCTGGGGAAAGGTCCTGGCCAATTGCCTTGTTTAATGTCGTACTGCTGCTCGGTGCTGGAGCCAACCTCTTCTTCTACTTGGGAAAAGCTTTACTGGTGCATGTTCCTCAATTTTATGTGAAATCACTAAGAGACAACTTGGAACTTTAAATTTACTTCCACATAAGAGAAAAACTCCTAAGCCCCCTTGTTTGAAGGCAGTGGTTAAAGCTGACACTGAATTAGTTGTACTAGCCCTAAGCTGCCTGTGCCGAGGGAGGCAGGAGAATGATACTGGCAAGCTGTCCCAAGCAGCAAGCCTGTGGCAGACAGACTGTGGAGACAGCTGTGAACAAGCATGCCTGAAGGGATCCCACATAGTGGACTCTGGAGAGCCCCTGTGGTGCTCCTGCCACTAGATGCAATGGACTGAGTTGCTTATGCGGTTAGGCACAGCCCTGAGCCCAAGTCCCTAAATCCCTCGTGAGGCCTGGGAGCCTCTAGCCAGACCATTTTCTCCCAAAAAGGAGACTTTGCAACCTGTTCCATGTTCTGTGTGTGTGTGTTTGTGTCCTAGGTTACAATGTAAATATGAGCCCAAAGGAATGTATTCAGTCACCATCTCCAGGAGTTGTTGAAACCAGGAGGGGCAGTGTTTTCCTTGTCTCCTCCCCCAGACTATCTCCTGTTAATGGCCCATTAATGCCCTGCCCCATGAGTCATAGATAACTCCCTCGGGGAGCTATTTCTATTTAATGGACAATCAAGGACCCACAGCATGACTGATAAAATGACATCATCCCATTGTGAGATGCTCTGCTCAGGGGGAGGAGCCAAGCATTCCCACCTGGATATAATCTGGGATTTCAAACAGAACAGCAGTGCTTATCCACTGGTTTCCAGAGGACAAGGACCACTAGACCTTTTCTACAGGATCACCACTTCAGCAAGATCGCTTCATCTGGACTACTACCACCACCCTAACGAGCAGGGTGTCAGGTTGTATTCTGACTCTGTCAGAGTTTTTTTCTTTCGTATTATTGCATGTACTTTACCTTTTTCTATTAAATTGCATTTCTGACTTGAAGTTTTGCTGATTTTTGCTTTCAAACTAGCACAGTTTGGAAAGCAAATGGAGTGAGTAAGATATAGGAAAGCAATTAGAGTGGGCTAAGGTGCTACTTGCACGCAGGGTTAAAGAGTTCTGCTATCTCTTTATCTATTTGTAATCACACAAAAATTCATAAAATATTTAAAGAACTCTTAACCTTTGATACAACAATAATTTAATTTTTCAAATATATTTATAATACAGGTTTCATCTACCAATAGATCTCCTCCAAGAGGCAGAAGGCATGGGAGAGAAAAGGGGAGATAAAGTCATTGGAAAAAGTTCACAAGGTTGGTAACAGGAAAAGCTGCAGTCAAACTTAAGTGTTTGCACACTAAAAAAACCAGG
Organism: Phainopepla nitens; assembly: GCA_013400175.1. Classification (NCBI taxonomy): domain Eukaryota; kingdom Metazoa; phylum Chordata; class Aves; order Passeriformes; family Bombycillidae; genus Phainopepla; species Phainopepla nitens. Next base: position 321,967 of record VXBQ01007007.1, on the reverse strand, counting down.
AGTGGCATTTTTTCCCTATGCTTCGGACATCTTCATTGTGTCTTTTGTAATTTCAAAAAAGAAGTCTGTGTCACTTCTCTCAAGGCGCATCGGCAGCCTGCTCTTTCACTGCAGAACATGAAATCACACCAGCACAGAGCAAAAGAGAAGGTGAAAACTTGGAAAGAAAACATGGGAGAGGTGAACTGAAAGAACAGCAGCTTCAGTATTTTCCTGGTTCTCTGACCCACAGTTTTCTGCTCCTCCAAGCCCCTAAACAGACATATGCTCAACTTAGCTGTGGTGGTTAACCTCCTTCTGCTTTATTTTTTCCCTTTATTGCCCCCAGAATTGGACCCACCTGTTGGGTGCTTGAGCAATCTAGTTGCTAATGCTGATGTTGTGTCAGTGTGCTGGGGAAGGAGGTGGAGGGTAAGCAAAGCAGAGCTGTGCTTATGCCTGCATCTGCATCTATATCTATATGTCTATTCTTATTTCTCTATGTATTCATATATCTATTATCTATGTCTATGCCTATATCTCTATCATCTCTATTAACATATCTAAATCTTTATGTATAGCTAGACAAGATTAGCCCTGCTTGTTATCAAAATAACGAAAATAGATTTACCAACCAATGCAGAGAATAAATGATGAAGGCAGGACTTGCTTTTGATGGCCTGAGAGGTGGGACGTTTTTCATTCACCTCTCAGTACCTGGCAGCAGTACTGCACTCACTACAGTTTCCCTAACCCAGGGCTCAGCTCTCCTCTGAGTGGGCAGAGTAAGATTGTCTATGTGTCCAAACAAATGATGGGAGAATTTGTTCTAGTGGCACAACACCACACTGGGGCCTTATTTAGGTCTGTATGGAAAAAACCTACTCTGCATAGGCAAGACCTTTGTAACTGACCAATCACAGCACATTTTTATAGAATATTCCACTAAACATCTCCACAGAAACAAGTTTCCTTTTCCCATGGTTAGTCTTTTCTCCTTATTAAAAGAAGATATACATGGAAAGGTTATGTTTTATTATTATTTCCCCTGAAAGTAGCACACAGAAACTCTGTATCAGTGAATTACAAGCAATTTTGTATTAAGTAGTGGCTAACCTGTGATCTGATTCACACTTGGTGTTCTGCAACAGCATCAGATCTGCAAGTTATGTTTACCACAAGGTATGATAATCCAAAGTGTTTCAAAATTGTGATATCATCAGTGCAGGGATTGTATAGGCAATACAACTTTATATGCTTTACAGTAGTCTACAGGTCCATAGATAGCCAAACAAATGAAAAAAATTCAGTCAGAAGTCAGCACATTAGTCCCTGAGAGCACTCTTTCCCAAAAAAATCCCAATAATTTTTAATTAAAATGTGCACATTTCAAAGTTTTCTGTATGAATTTGTATTCAAGTCAGGAGCATAGGTCTACTGGAGTAGAGCAGCACCAGTGTCAAAGCAGGTTCTGTTTGCTTGTGAGCTGCAGACACTAGATTTAACCTCTCCTACATGTAAAAGAACTGCAGGAGATCTACACAGGGACTGTTTCTAAGCATAAAAAACCTCAGATGAAAGGCCAGATAATGGATGAATAATTCAGGTATACATGATACACAGGATGGAGTGCTTCTGACTAGGCTGTGAAAACTACATTTCTCATACCATTTATTGATGGTCTTAGACCATTTATATGGCACTGGTCATTTAATATCTACTTTTTAGTAGGAAAATCCCTTACAAAAAAAGTAGCTTAATTGTGCATTTTTTCCCCCATGAAAAGAACTCATTCCTCTGCATAATTTCAGCTATGCATGTGAATACTGCAGGAAAAAAAAAAGAAAAGTATCTGTTCAAGGAAACATACAGACTCTTTTGCAAATTCCTTTTCTAACCTGAATTTTATCTCCACAGTCCCATGTCTCTTCTACATGAAAGGATCTCTTCAGAAAAAAAAATACATTTTTGAAAAACATGTTGCATCAATCAGTCTTGAGTTTTAAAGTTTCTAGAGCTTGACACAAACCCTTGAAAAGAGGGAGGCAGGGAGGAAGGAAGAGAGAAGTAAGAGAAGGAATGGCAGAAAGAATATTGGCAAGCCAGAGCTCCTCTGAAATCTTGCTTCAAGATTTGATAAATGATTTCTTCACTTCTCTGCCTGGGCTGCATTGAAGCAGCCTTTTGGGGGCACAATTGTTTTTTGTTACCCCAGTGCCTAGAGCCTGATAATATTTTTATATCTAAATTCATCTGAATAAGAGAGGAAAAACGTCTTCTTTTTGCCTATCCCTGTATCTAAGAAAAACAGAGCAATTTGGTACATGTTGCATCCTGACTTGCACTGGTCTGAGAAGTGATATATTGCTTCATGAATCATTTGACTTATGTATGTATTAACCAACTTTATTCTATATATAAAAGAAGACTGATAACAAAGATTGCGTATTATACAAATGTTGCTCTACACTTGATCACTTTTAGATCCCATTAAAACAAGTTGTGTTTTTCCTGTATGCAGAATAACTCTCTCAGAAGGCTCTATTTTGTTCATTGTATTTGGCAGTCACAGCCACATAGTAAATGATCACATTATATGCAGCATCCTAATGTGCAGAATGTAAATGCTGAGGAGGATAATGAATAGGGCAATTGGAGAAAAAATTACATTTCCTGCTCACGGCTCTGATCAGCCCTAGTTAACATGCTCATAAGTAAAGAGTTAGTTATGGGAAGGTGGTCGGTGATTAAATGAGTGAAAAAACACATCCATTTTTACCAGCAGAAGCCTGCTAAATAGATGTGTGCATTAGCACTCTCAGTGGATGGGCTGCACAGGTGAATGTTGTCTGGGATACTGAACAGCTGTAGTTCATTGAAAGGTCTTTTCCATTGTCAGGGTGGTTTCTGCATACCACTCAACATATTTCTTCCCATGCATCTCCAACAGAATTCAGATCTCCCACTTGACTTCCACAGAGATTTTTTTGTAAGAGTCTCTGTTTAATCACATTTCTTTGAGATACTTAACTTCTGAGCTAATGTGGAGAATCAAGAAGTGTCAATGCTGTTTGGGGAGAAAAAATTAAACTGACTTCAATGCTATTTTCGTACTGTTATGTCCAAAATGACTCTCCCACTTGTGAATAAAAAATGTCCACTGATTTCTATCTATAGTGTGTTTCTGTAAGGGTGTGTGTGTGTGTATGTGTGTGTGTATTTGGGTTTTGGTTGTTTGGGGGTTTTTTTTGTTTGTTTTGTTTTTGTGTGTTTGGGGTTTTTTTTGTGTGTTTTTTTTTTTTTTTATGTTAATGCTCCACACATGATCCTTCCAAGTTCTCCGTGCTTCTGAATTCTTCCTGTGCACATTTTCGGCCAAGAACCAGAAAGCCAGACAAAAGGTAGATCTTTGAAAGGAGATGAGAGGCATGGTTCATAAGCCAGCTTCATGTCCTCATCCACAGCTACTGTACTGCTATAGCAACAAATTGCACATTCTCTCAGATGTTACAGACTTTGTACAACAAGAAGCTGCCTTTGTGTGTGTTGGGATGAAGGGAGAAAACTGAAGAAACCCTGAAGAGTAGTTGTTACTGTTTTTCATCCTGCCTTCAGCAACCATAGCGAGCTGTGGCACTGCAATAAGTGAGATGGAAGGTTTATATTGCATACTAATCTCCTACACAAATTTATTCCTCTCAAATACCAAAGGACTGCTTTTCAGATCCAATGAAATATGTGTTTGAGACGTGTAACAGTGGGGCAGCTGATCTTGACAGGCACCACTCATCTGTAAGAGCTTTGTACATAACCACCCTTCAGACACCGATGGTGTCTAAAATGTGTTTCCATGATGTACCATTCCCTGAGATCTCCTCTGTGTGGGAAGAGCTACAAAAGTACATACGAATGAAATCATAGTATCGGTTAAAATGGGTTTGTTAAACTGCATTGATCCTCAATATAGACATTCTCACTCAACATTAAAACAGCTCCAATTCAGTTTAGTTTGATCCATTTTGGCGGTGAAGTAGAGAAAACTGACGTGTATTAGTTAAGTGACCAGACACTGCCGAATTAAGGCACCAAGCCTTTTCATATGTCCTAGATATTACCTGCACACATCTAGATTCCTCTCCCAGGCTGGATATCCATTAGATCACTGGGCCATTTCTCTCTTTGAAGTGTCTGCTGGGGTTTTACATGAGAATGTCTCTGATGTTGTCTGTTTACATCAGAAAAGATTAACCAGCTGAACTGCTATGGATATGTTATTTACTTTACAGACTGTTTTAGCCTCATTTTCTTGTGAAGTATGCACTGCAGTATACTTTTTTCTCTTGATTATTGTAAGAAGATTAGAGCACTCTTATGGATGTTTATACTTAAATGGATAAAACCCAAGCAGATTATTCTGGCAGAATTCAAGACACAAACAGGCATCAAGAAGGATCGTAAAGTCTTCTGACATCTTCAAACATTTTGGTCTACCGTGGGGCAGTTCTATCCCTTTACAAACACACTGCTGTGAGAGAACTCATCTAACAGTGGAGGATGTTGTGCTAAAACACTCAGATCACCCTTCATGGGATCACCATTTGTCCCAGCACTGATTTTTCTGATCCATTTCTCTTAGACCCCTACATCCTATGGATCATATCTAGGAGGTAGTGCTACTCTTCTCCCTTATGTTATTGCAAAGGAAATAGAGTTATCTTGACTGGAGGAAATAACCCCAGGAAACTAGACATAATCCACTTCCAGTGCCTTCCTTTCCCCAGCAGAAACATATGGACAGCAGCATCTCTTCTACTGATAGAGGTTCTGGGGTGTAATGGAGGCAAAGGCACAGGAAGAGAAAGGCCAAGAGAAGTGGAGGGCAATGAGTTATGTTAGAGAAGATTAAGATTCTGTAGGATGGAGCATAAAACTAACAGTTATGATATTGCAGTGGTATTGATGTTAATTAGTTTGGCTGTTGTTTGGATTCTAAGAATTTAGGACTGCTGCTACTATGGAAATGTTTTATAACTGTATGAATAAAAATACCTAATTTCTCTCTTTCTGAAACATCTAAACAAATAAATTCTACTCAAACAAGCACGAGGAGATACTATTTTCAGCTGAAGATAGCAGCTCTGAAGCAGGTTGCTTTTGCTGGTAAATTAGTAGCTGCTAATGTAAAAAACTTTTATGGTTTCCAATACTCCTCATATTTTGTAACAGTAATTGCACTGCAGATGACAGGTAATGCCAAGATGTTAACTGCTTTTTCTTTCTTCTTCTGATTTGTAGAAATTAAATTAGGCACATCAATGTATATTAATTTTTTTGCAGAATTCTTTTCTCTTTCTAAAATGCACAAGCTGTGTTAATTTTTGTTGCTGAGATCTGACAGCTACCCTTTTCATAGTGCCTTTGGATTACTGTTTTCTCTCCAGTGAGTGGGTGCTGCTACTGTTAGATCGTCTGTGTTTATAGAAACTGCATTCACACTTCAACATATAATGCTCTGCATTATCATTTCTTGGCTAACGCAACGGGAAAATCAAGATAATCTAACTGCAAAAACAATTGCACATTTCATACACTTCCATAAAAGAACACAAGACAATTAAACCTCACGGGCCTGATCCTGCCTTCAGAAAAACCTGTGTAAGCCTGGTGATTTTGAATTTAAATTGACTCCTATTCCCTGACTTCGTCTTGTCTATCTTTTCTTTCTGTGCCACAATGAGAAGTGGGAGTTCACTTGACAATACTTATGCTACCTCTTCTGTCTAGAAAGAAACTTTTATGTTTCCTGTGAATGAAACAGATCCCTTCAGACTGAGTCCAGTCAGGGAGCATCCCAAAATCACTTTTTGGGCTTTGCTTTCAGACTTTTTCATAAGTCTCTCAGCCACTAAAGGGACAACAAAACTACTAACAATATTGTTTTTGCATTTCTCTGTTTCTGTAAGTACCTTTTTCCGTTTTCCAAGTAATTGTCAAGTGAGTGTCATCTTTCAGAATTTCTTGTACTAAAGTGACGGAAAAAATAACCCCAGAAACTGTTTTCAAATATATGAAGGACTAGAAGCTGATTGCAAATAATCAGCATGGATTTATGAAGGAGAAATCACGCCTGATTAACCTGATAGATTTCTGTTGCGAGGTGATTCGCTTGGTTGTTTATCTTGACTTTTAGTAAAGCTTTCTGCACTGTCTGCTATAACATCTTTGTAGAAAAACAGGTTAAATGGACAATGAGCTGGGTTGAAAACTGGCTGAACTGCCATGCTCAAAGAATTGTGTTCAGCTGTGCGTGTCCTGCTGGAGGGCAGTCACTAGCCCTGAAACCCTAGGGGTGGCTATTGGGGTCAGTACTGTTTAACAGCTTCATTAATGAGCTGGATGACAGAGCAGAGTGACCCTTCAATATATTAGCTGGTGATACAAAGCTCAGAGGAGTGGTAGATAGACCAGATGTCTGTGCTGACCTTCAGAGGGCCATGGACAGGCTAGAGAAATGTGACAACAGGAATCTCCTGAAGTACAGAAATGAGAAATGCAAAGTCCTGTGCATGGTGAGGAATAACCCCTGTCGCCAGTACAGACTGGCTGGGAGCAGACTGGCTGGAAAGTAGGTTGGCCAAAAAGCACCTGAGGGTCTGGCAGACACCAGTTTGAATGTAAACCAGCGATATAATCTTGCAGCAAGGAAGGGTAAGTGCATTCTGGGATGCATGAGAAGGAGTGCGGATGACAGATCAGTGGGCGTGATCCTTCCCCTCTATTCAGCATGGATGGGGCCAAACTCAGAGTGCTGGGTCCAGTTCTGGGCTCTCCAATACAAGAGAGACATGAACTTACTGGACAAAGTAAAGGAACAGGCCATAAAGGTGATTAGGAGATGGGAATATATCTTCTGTGAGAAAAAATTGGGAGAGGGGTCAAACTTTGGAACAGGTTGTCCAGAGAGGTTACACTCCCTCTTTGGGAATCTATAAAACAGGTTAGACCAGATGATCTCCTAAGATCTCTTTCAACTTCAAATATTCTGTGATTAGGTGATTCTGTCAATGTAGTTCATGTAAAGAAAAATTTCCTGTAAGATACACTTTTTATTCTGTCCAGGCCTGATAATCCTAAATTACGCATGATAAGCATACTAGAAGACAACTTTTTTCCTACCAGACAAAAATATAAGTATGGTTGCCTAGTTGCTAGACATATGGTAAATTTTTTTGAAGAAAACAATGACTAAATGAACATTTGAATCATGGTTCCAAATAAATACCTCATTTACATTATGATCAATAGCATAAAACTTCATTTTTTGATATGGCAGGAGTCTCTGATAGAATATACAATGTTCTGTAGAAATACTCAGATATTTAGATATAAGATATGTTTGTGATAGACTGACTATAGAAGACAGTGATATATTTAACAGCATTGTCACATTTTAAGTAAGTACCTCATCTGAATGCTGTTAGAATTACCAGCTTTTATGTTGGACAATCTCAGATGTTGTTGATAAGTCTTTAAGCTTCTCTGTATAACCAAATTTCTTTACTCCATTCATTCCAGGAAGTCTCTCTTACTCATTTACACTTTGACATAGAGTCCTTCTACATATGTTCAAGCCATCTTAGCTACAGTCATCCCTTTCTGCCTCTCCTGCAGTATCTTGTGACAGCTTGTAGGCAGAACAGTTTTTAGTTCAGCATCTCCTGTTTGACTTAATGGACATTTCTTTCCCTGATAAGGGAGTTGGGAAATGTGATGAGAACAAATTGCTCCACTGAGCCAAGGTATTGTACTGTTAAGATTTAAATGGTTGTTTTTGGGGGAGTTCCAAAGATGAACCGGAGAGAAGCTGTCATGTTGACTAAGCTGGTACCCAGAAATGAATAAATAAATGGCAGAAAAAATTCCTTCTCACTACACTGGCTGAATTAAATTTTATTGTCAATTTATTTGTCTGCTGGTTGCTCTTCTGATCCAATCAAAGCTCTTGTTATGAATTTTAAAGAAAGGATCACCTTATTGAATTGTGGGAGACTTTTTTTACCTGAGTTATTAATAACACCTTATATTATTAAATATGGAAGAAATTTTATAAACTAATTCACTATCACCGCAGATGCTGCAGTTCACCTGTTTTATCATTAAATGAAAATAGCTCATTTCCTCTTGGGCTTGATTCTCTCTTGAACTGCTCTTTTGGGCCCAGTCTGTTGGATTCAAAAATCAGGTTAAGAGTTCTGTTGCTCTGAATGGATCCTGATCAGGCCAATGGGACTACTTAAGACAGTATGCAGTTGCAGGATTAGTCCCTTTCTGGCCCATATCCATTGGTGCAACACTGCTCTTTCTTCACCAAATGCTGTAGTACATCCTAACAATCCTATTTTCTGTGTAATTTATACTTATTCCAAAGAAACTGAGAAAAAAAAATCCCACAAATTAATTTTTCTCCAAATGAAATTTCCAGAATTAAATAGCTCTGTCCAAATACTTTTAGTTGTGGTTTTAATGATATCTTTCACCTTCTTCCAAACGATTTTTTCTCTTCTTCTCAATTTGTGTGTAAAGTACAACACAGTTAATTTTTAAAAGATGTGGGAAATGAATGTGAACTTTAGGTCTTTCAGGGAAAATCTGAAATTAAAAAGGAACTTTAAAGCATAACCCAAATAAACCAAACATTAATCTAAGGAGGAAAACATTAATAAGCCTTTATGAAGAATGTATTCCTTTCGTTTCCAAGCTAAATCACAGGCTTACCTACTTGAAAGGTGAAGATGGCTCATCTGTTAAATAGCTTTTGGAGCCATCTGATATATGATGATTAATTATAATATGCAAAGTTTGTCCCAGGCGTACAGACCTCATAAAGCTGAAGACAACACAAATGCATTATTAGCTCTTGACATAGTGAAAAAATAAGCCAGCTTAACCTAATGATCAATTATATATATATACATATATATATATATATATATACACACACATATATTTATGATTATAATGAGTATTCTGACAGTATGTAAGGAGGGATTTTAAGTATTCATGTTTTTATCTGTAGCCCTTCATTTGGTTTAGTTGGAAAATGTAATGCTTGATTTGCCAGCAAATCTAGAAAATACGGTTCCAGACTCAGATGATTTTTACTGTATTACATACTGAGGCTGCCCCTGGGAAGGAATTTATTTCTTTTCTCCTTGTCAATAATGAATGACTCTACAAAGCAGAAACCTTATTAGAATCTATGCTTAATGATTGCCCTAGTGATATGAGTGGTCTAGTAACATATTGAAATGTCAGACACTCTATGACCCTCTAATAATATTGAAATCTGCCAGCCCCCATTAAACTGCCTTCAAACTGTATTATCCTGTGGTAATAGATCAGCTACTTACCCTAACTAATACAGTTATCACGTGGGACACTGCAGAACCATGCTTTTAATCAAAAGAGTCAAAAAAGAAGTGGAACAGTGGGTAAAAATGAAGTATTGTCATAACAAGTCATGATGAACCCACTTCATTAAGGTGGAAAACTACCCATAAAGAAGGCTGTGATTGATCTTCATTCTGGTGTGTCATCCTGTAAAAAGAAAGAAGTAACTTTCAAATCTGAATGAACAGGATTTTCTCTCTCATCCTCTCCCTCCTGCTGCCTTGGTTTTACTGGATTATTTTACTTAATAATCTTTATTTTTATAGGTCCAAGTGCAATCCAGTGTGTCCTAGTTTTGCCATAGGAAAACACCCAAGAAACGGAAACACTTTTTTGTCATTATTTCCAACAGCTCTCTGCACTTTTACATGGAGAGCATAACATTAATTTTTTCCTGTTTCCAAATACATAAAATAAGGAGTATCAATAACAAAGTAATCTTCATAATTTTAGCAGGGAAAGCAAAAGAAACAGCAATTGTAACTATTGAAAAAACAGTATTACATTCTTCTTCCTTAGGGCTTGTCCCTCCCTCGCTGAATTATGTTAATGCTTAGAGGTCATATTTACATGGCATCATTAATTGCACGTGAATTGGAGATGTGTGCATAGATTTACCCATAAGGTTAGAATGATAAAGAGAACTCTTAGTAATCTCAGATTGTATTAAAGCACTTGATACTCTTGAAGCCAATGAGGGCCTCTCTTTCTGTTGTTGAAGGCTCTGAATCGTGCTTTTCTGTAGCATTCTTTGCTCCATTCCTTATTATAGAAAGAAAGATGGGGTTCGAAAGGAAGTCTGCCAAGTTATAGTTTCCAAGTCCTCCACTTTTTAAAGGGATATCTTTCTGAACCAACGTATAGCTGGCCCAAGGTCATCTTTCAAACGTTATGACTTTCCAGCTGAAATAACTCTGATTCTGACTCTATAACCACTCTTCTGAAATGCCTAGGAACATCCACAGGTTGTACTTCATAGCATACCCAAGGGCAGATTATATGTCAAGTAGACTCCTCCTGTGACCTTCTGTCTTTCTCCTGCTCATTTCCAAATACCATAACAGCTGATGTAAGGCAAAGCAAATACTTCAGTGTTCTTCCCAGGGAAGTCCTGAGCAGAGCAAGAGAGATAGGTAGGAGATCTATGCTGAGTCTGAGTTCAGGTTTGCACACAGCTGAGTGTGGGAGCACGCTGGGCTTCAGCACTGCAGAATCTGAGCTCTTAAAGTCTCTATACCATAAACCCCTAGATGAACAATCAGGATTTATATATTAATGATATACATATATATGAACATGTGCCACCCGTGCAGAGAGGAACATCAGCCAGTTTCTATGTCTTCTTCCCTGTCCTGCTGCAACCTTCTCTAGCATTACTTTCTTCTACATGCTTTCTACCCTGCCCCAGTGTCTCATTGTGTACCTCTGTGTTAAAATTTTGGATGATCCTCTAATCAAACTACTGAGTCATAAATCTCAGTTATCTTTTCTCCAGAAACCATTTAAAATTACATCCCAGTGCAGGAGTGGTGGGGTCTCTAAAGCTCTTAGTTATAATTGACCCTAATTCTTGGCTATAACAAGAAAGATCAAAGTTACAACCTGGCTTTAGAAAGATTCGTTGCAGGAGCAGAAAACTGGGAGATTTTGGCAGGAGTTTTGTGTGAGGTATAGTTAAATTCATCTCTGTTCTGAAAAAAAAAGTGACTTTGTGAAAATAACTCCATGTTTATTGTCTTTTCATCAAATAGGCATAGCTTACAAACAAACAGATGGATTTTGCATCTACCATTCCTGCAAAGTCACCGTGGGCTTTTACTGTCAGCCTCAGCTTCCCCCCATTTTGCCTACTATCAGCAGCAATAAAGACCTACAGGCCAAATTAGTCCCCCTGAGATGATTGTGTAGCACACTGACTTATAATTGTGCTCTCATTGACACCCCTGCAGCTCCCTTAATGTCAGTGGTTTTCTGCCTGAGCTTAGCTTGTATATCCTCAGTGAATATTTCACTGAGGATATACAAAAGGTATAGTAGCTTGCAGCTCTTTGCTGCCTTATTCTGTAGAGAAAGCAGTAGGGAAAATGAAGTAAGCTCTAGAAATCAGTTATATTTTCATCTCATGTAATGTATTTCATATTTGATGAATTCTGTAGAAATTCTTTCTGTTGTTTAACAAGCCTGAACTACTTCTAACTATCTGAAAAATACATAAAAGCTTGATTTGTTTTCTCCCAGGGTCAGCTTTTGATCGTGAACTGCATTTGGAAAGGCCCAACCCTACTGTGAAATGTGCCCAAGGACGGGGAGGGCCAGCATGGTCTCATGGCGGGCTGGGACCTACTCCAACCTGACAGAGGAGCGTTTCTCAGCTCTGTTCCACCTGCTGCCAGGAGCTCCAGTGAGTTCCCTTTTGAGCTGAAGGCAAAAGGACCACTTGTCAGGCATAAAGCTAAGCACAGGCATAACACAGAATCAACCACAAGGTTCACATACTTATTCCACTGAGCTCAGATGTGCTAGTGGCTTGGATTTTCAAATTAAAATTTCAAATCTGCCATCCAAGATAATTTGAGACAAAATGCTTATAAGTTTTACCAGCTGAGATTTGCTTGGGGACATTTTTTTGGGGATGTGTTTCCCTTCACTTCTGAATGCAGAAATAGTTAAGCAAAGCATAAATAATGTCAGATAAATCAAGAATGCGCTCACTCATGGATACAATTTTTTTTCACACTATTTGTTCAACTTCACTGAAACTCTTAACCTGAGTAAAATTGAAAGCCAGGAAAGAATATCTTACTGGTTTGTTATGTACCTGATTTAGCTTGGTTAGAAACAAAAGGATTTCATAAACATTCTTGTTTATTTTTGTATTTAGCATTTGGTAGTAACCCGTGTTGATGAACTGAACATATACTAAGTGTCTTCCAGATTTTGTCATACAATTTTTCATGCAGCATAATTTATAAGTCTGAGTGTCCTTCTGTTTTAGTAATTTCCTTTTATCCCCAGTGGCCATGGCATATGCAACCTTTGGGCATGTAGGATATTAATCCATCTTTGATCACATTCCCCTGTGTATCCTTCCCACAGCTTCTTGATTTTCCTCCAGAATGAATTCGGAAGTAATTCAACATCTATATTTTTATTACTATGATAAAAATTATTACTATGGTTCACTTTTGTTTTAGTTAACAACCTGAGGTCTAAAAGGTTTTTTTTTAGTTTAGTGTTTTTTTTCATTCTTTTAAACATTGTTCCTGTATTTTGATGCCTATTCCTTAGAAGTTTCTACTTCATTTATTGCTTTTGTTTTTATTTTCCTGAATCCCTGTTTACTTCATGGAAGTAAATATCAGAACACACAGCTGCGACACAGATCTTCTAAACTTAATATAAGTACCAAAGAAGGAAGAGGTTTTTTCTGTCAACACCATCCTATCATTGTAGGACCGCTTCTCCAAAGTTATCTTGCTCATCGCCGCTACTCAAAAAACATTCCACAAATAAGATCTTCCAGACATTATGACTAGTTTACATTAGTAAATATTAATTTTTTTGTTCTTGCATCTTAATAAAAATGACAGGAGTCATTAAACAGGACTACATGTGATTCTTTTGCAGGATTTAATTGCTCTTTTTTTCAGGCATTTGTAGGACTTTCGTTTGCTGTGTCATACACAGTTAGGTCATGGAAATGTCCTTTGTCACTTTCTACCCTCCTTGTGTCACTGTCGTCGTCTCTGAGCTCACTCCACTTTGCCTGCCTTCAGATTCTGTATCCCAAACATCAGAGACAATTTACGTACCAGAAATTTGGCAGAAATTTCATGTCACAAATACATCTGAGTTAGAGGGTTGTCATACATATTTATCTTGAAGCTAAATTGGTATCGCTCATAAAATCTGATGGCTTGAATCTCTCTGATTATGAGCCAGTGCCTCTGCATTTGTGGCTCACAATTGTGCTACACTTTCCACCCATCCTGTCGGGAATGCTCCTATGTAATTTGTTGCCCACTGTTACCTTGAGGCTTTTGCCTTCTGTTGAATTTGTGGCTTCCCCCAGCCCAAGTTATTTTTCCCTTATGGCATGCATTAGCTTGCTTTTTTACAAGCTGAATCTCATTTTGGAATGCTCAGCCTGTGTTTCTCTGAGTTGCTTTATATTACGTTTCTTGATCCTGACTAGTATAATGTCTCCCAATTCAGCATCATCTGCAAATTTAATGAATGTGGTTTTATTTTGCAATCTTCACTGTTAATAAAGGTGGTAAATATTGGTCCTACCTTAGGTCTCTGTGGCTCTGTGCTTCCCCCTTCACATCCACACCCCATTCCCCTGTCCCTCAAACTCTCTGGATTGCAGTGCCTGGCAATACCCTCTCCTTTGTGGACTTCCACATAAATCTAGTTGGTATGTTACTTTGCTATGTGACTGGTTCACCAAAAATCCATATCTGTGATACAGACTGTACCTCAGACATCCAGAGATTTAGGAAATACCACAGAATGCAGTGATGAGTTAAGTCGCATAGGTCTGCTACCCAAGTCTCACGTAATGCTTGCACTAGATGACAGTAGTGCATCTCTTGTCTTGAAACTAGTGGAAATTAACCAAGTTTTGACTTCCTATTGGTTTTGATAAGTTTGTGAGGTATTTTCCCCTCATGTAGAGAAGGCAGTTTTTAGTGTGGATTCAAGCAGACCATGTTAAGGGTGTACCCCACATCGTCTGCATACTCCTTTTTCCAGAATAGGCATCTTGATATTGCTTCACAGCAGGAGGTGAACAGCCAGTAGACATTCCTTGTTTGTGTGTGACTCTGCTACCATGACTGAAAAGTCATCTCACTAAGAAGCATGGAATCCGAGCACACATGGAAATTCACTGGCAGAATGCTCATTTTTAATGACGTAAAACTGTTTTTACTGTTATTATCTTCAGAGAGTCCACAGACGTTTGTGGCAAAAAACTGAAGGGGAAAATGTTGGGGTTTTTTTCCTTTTACATAAGATATGTCTTTCAAAGAATGCTTTATGAAAGATTAATAGGTACTTAGCAACTTTTTATCTCAACAAATATATACCAGATATTTAGGCAAATAACAGAAGGAGAAGAGAGAATGAGTAATACATATATAGTGATATAAATACTTATCAGCAATGAGAGCTGCTTCTGCTCTACCAGTAGTAGGATTACACAATTTTAAAGCTGTGGAAAGCACAAAAGAAAGAAGAAATAAGGAAAAAAGTCCAGGTGATCTAGAAGGTGTGTCACTAGTTTACATGTTCAACAAAGTATATCCAGTTTTCTGCAAAGCCCCAGCCTACGCCCATGTCCTTTGAACATCACACAATCTCCTCTGCAAAATGGGTCTATGTCACAAAATCACAAAATCATAGAATCATGGATTGGAAAGGACCATGAAGATACCATCTAGTCCCAATCTGCCCCACTATGGGGGATGCTACCTACTAGATCAGGTTGTTCATAAACACAGACTAATTTGAGGGCTGCAGATAGCAGCATGGATAGGCAGTAGTTTTAACTTGAAGCTATCTGCTAGCTCTTCCAATGGTAAACATAGCTCAAGTATCTAGTAAATAATGTCCTCCCTTTCCTAGTAAGTGAAGTTTTAAAAAAGGCAATTTACTCAGACATTACATTCAAATTATGCACGGATAGATTTCTAGGTACTATCCCCAAAATTTTCAGTCCCACATTCACCCTCTAAATGTGGTGCAGACTTCTGCATCAACCAAATACTCATGACTGGTAGAAAGTATAAAAAGCCTGCAAATTTTTATGCCTGTGTAGCCCTTCAGCTTTCCTACCTATTATTCTCTTGTGAAAAATAGATTAAACTTCAGCAGTATATTTCAGTCTCTAGACATTTTTGTGCCTGGTTATTTTTAAAACATCCTTTTCTTTCTTGCTTTCTTCTCTCCTTTTTTTTTTTTTCCATTGACATATTTATAAATGTTCTTTTCTTCTCCTCTGTACCTGTAGCTGGCAATTAACTGAACTTTTTCTGTTCTCAGCTGTGGCTGAATGTTCTTGCTTCATTGCTTCCTTCCTTCTTCATTTCCAGTTGACAGCATCATTGTAAAGATGAGCTAAAAAGAAAATTGGAAACTCTGTTTACTTCACAGCTATGCACCGAGAGCCCCAGCTACGCAGTGTCACAGAGAAGCTCACAATGAGAACATGCTGCACCAACAGACAGGTCTTTTCTCTGCAGATCTCATTGTGTCTTGCAGGGACAGCTGGTGTTTACTATCGCTGTTGTGTTGCTGCGCAAAGGTGGCCTTGAGCAGATTGATGCAGGACAAGATTCACTGTATCACACATGCATTTCAAATCTTATTTCTTATTCATCCCTACTTATCACCCTTTTTATTCCTGAGGTAAATCCTGATCCTTTCCGATCAAACATGTAATGCTTTTTCTGACTAAACTTAATGTATATGGTGAGTTGAAAATGACTCCTGGAGGCTAGACCTCAGAGTGGGTTGCAAGCATTTGTCAGAGTTGAGTCCTGTTTCCAAAGGTCTGTGCATGGGAGACTGCAAATCTAAAGGTGTGTCTGAGTGAGGTCAGGTATAAATCATCACAAAAATATCTGCAGCTTTAATGTCCTGCTTCCCTTTTGGGAGTATTTCTGGAGGAGGAGGCAGAAAGCGAGTAAATAACAGAAGGAATGACTTCATTTTTGCCCAGTCTGTAAGATCTGTTTCTTTCTGAGCAGTGAGAGTTATTTTTAGGGAGTTGCATCACTGGCTCTTGGCAGCCATGGCAACTAAGATCCTCTTCTACCCAGCAAAAACAGGGAAAAGAGAGAAGCCAAAGTTCACTTTTACCCTGGCCTCACTTTTCTGGTTTCTGTCCTCCCCACCACAACAAGTTTAAGTTCAGTAGAATTGCTTTTGGACATTTCCCCCACATAT
The DNA here is from genome assembly GCA_013400175.1 of Phainopepla nitens. Lineage (NCBI taxonomy): Eukaryota > Metazoa > Chordata > Aves > Passeriformes > Bombycillidae > Phainopepla > Phainopepla nitens. The sequence goes on along the minus strand of VXBQ01007007.1, from coordinate 305,584 downwards.
TCCCAGATTCACCATAACCTGGAGGAATGAACTCCAGCAGTGAGGCTTCCCCATTCTGTATTTTGTTGTGTTTTCTGTGTTGTCATCAGTATTTTATATGATGATGGCTTTCTCAGTCTTGGATTAGCATTTCAACGAGACATACACAGGACCACGAGGTGAAACCATAGCCTAGACTATGACAAGTGTCAAGCCCAGACTTCTACTAATTCATCCAGAAACCATGGCTTCTTCTCAGTAATAAAGTTTCTCATTTGAAAGGAAAGGCTTTTCCTTTTAAAAAGCAGAAAACTAGATGCAAGGGAATGGGATGAGCTTTGGTATTTCCTAGCAGAAGAGGGAAGAATGAAGAAAATCTTCGTATTTTTTTCCACTTCTCTGTGTGTAAGCCTGCCTCTGGCTGTCTGTCAACGCTCCCTAGCAAGCCACCAAACAACTTGTCCAAACAGGACAAGGTATTTTCTGTCTCTATTGACTTGGAAGGATCATAACTAACAGACTTGAAGTGAGATTCCTTGTCATATTACTAGTGTCTTAAATCACCCTTCCCCTCCCCCAGTGTAATAATTACCAGACTGCTATCAGTTAATTTATAAACCTCTCATACATTGTATGTTATCTGTGAATGTGTTTCTGTGAATGATTTTTTCTGCATGAAAATGGAACTATTATCTTTGCAAAAAGCTTTCTTAAAAAGGACGGCTGGAGAAGGAATCTGAGAGAGGCATACTATGGTAATTGGGAACAAATGGAGAGGTTGGGAACAGTCTGAACCTGTAACATCTGGGTTACTGATGTATATTTAGGAAGAAGCAAAACATCAAAGCCTGAACACAATAAAGTTGTGGATTTCCTGGCAGACCTTGCAATTACCTGGGCTTCTGAGGAATCATGAAAAGGGCCGGTGGAGATATTTGTATTGTTTGTGTTCAATGTCAAATCTGTCTCAAAAGATCAAATATACTGGTTCATTCATGCTTTTATTTTCTTGGATAGTACATTCATAATGCACACAAGCAGTGCTTTGAGGGGCAGATGGTGCCAATTGATTGCATATTCATTATTTGTGGAAGAGACTTCATGCATTCTCACATTTTCATGTGAAATCATCCACTATGAGATGCTAAAGTGACTGAGATTATTTGACTGACTCCTCAGCAGAGTTCCTCTCGCAGTACTGCTGGGTTGTGTTTGACAGCATTTCTACCCTCAGGAACCGCCAGGCCCAACACAGGAGACATCTATTGCTGAAACCTTGTGTGGTGGAGCCTCCACAGAACAGCCACCCACCAGAAGATTTATTCTTCTTGACAACGCAAAATAATTGTCAAATCCGAAAGAAGGCATAGTTATGTCTCTAGAAACAGAAAACTGTTACAAAGACTTAACTTCTGTATATATCTTGGATAAAATGGCCATTTATAAAACCAGACTATAATTTAATGAGGGTGAGAAAATGAAAATAGGAAACTATGAGAAAATCTGATATTCTTTGCATTGATGCTATCTGCCTGCTCCTGGATTTGCTTTCTGGACAGTCTTCCTGTTCCTCTTGCCTATGATACAAGTAGAGTGGCCAAGATTTTGTCAGTAGCTTTTTTGATACCTTTGTTGAGTCAAGGAAAGGGTTCACTGCTTAAAAGGCTGTATTTCCAATAGAGGTTTAGAGACGGGAATTTGGGAGTGTCATAAAACAGATACCATTTCCTTCCTGGCTAGCCTGATAGGATCAAAGTTGGGAAATACTGCCTCCTGAGGGAAAGTGATCTCTTCTTTCCAGAAGGGTAAGAGGCTCTTTATGTCTTATCTTTCTTATCTGTCTTTCCTATCTCTAGCTGTATTTGTATGAACATGATATAGGCCTGGGACCATTCTCATGAAATATACATTTTTGTGTCAACTTATTTCTCCAGAGTTATATGATTTAAGCTTGTTGAGGAGACACCTGTAAAATAAATTCCAGTATTTTAATAGATACAGAGGGACAGAGTCTAAATATTAGGCTTACTCTGTGTACAGGTACAAAAAGAATGTTGCCTGGAATAAACTATATCTCTTTGCCCCTCAGAGGCTCACCTGAGAATAATTGTACATACCCAGCTAAATCAAAAGACAGCCACAGTTTGATGCAAGACATTAGAGGCTGTGACTGAAGTATTTCAGGCCTCCCTGATCAAGGCAAGCTATACAGCAGTAATCAGAAAAGAAGAAGGCAGATGACAGAAGGCATGACTGGCTATCCACATCACAGATACAATAATATAGGCAGGAGAAACCTTTTGCTGTACACCTTATGAACCAATTCCATGCGAGATTGTGTCATGTACCCATAGAAATGCTTCTATTGCAATAGAAATCTCTTCCTACAAGTGCATTACAAAGGATCAAAATTTAAAGTTAAAACAGACCACGCTTTTCAGAATACTTAAAATCGTTAAAAATAGTTTATTCAAGCAATAATCTCTTTAGAATTGGTTATTACCACTATTAATGACTTGCTAGTTAAAATATTAATGGATCATAACCAAAAACTGCTGGCAATGTCTGATTTCAAGGGGTATTATCTCTTAATTAATGATACTTCACCTATCTGCAGTCAGATTTGTAGGTATCTATTTTACTGTCTATTGCAGAATACTAAAACCAGTTATTACAAATGAAGGAGACATTACAAAGAGAGACAAAATAGATGCATATTTCTTGGTGTTTTGCATTTTGTGGCCTGTCAGCTAGCTTGCATCTGAATTTACTTGTCTCTTATTAGTATATGGCTGGCTTCTTATTAGGACTTCTATGTGCTTTGAAATTGCATGTTAGAACAGCGTATTGAAAAGCAATGCATGCTTTTGGGAGAGGTTGGTAGATGGAAATTTAAAATATTTATTTTAAATCAATGCTTTATAAATCACCTCTTTTTGGTCTCTGAGCTGAATGACCATTTCTTTCATAATATTCCATTTCACCAATTGTTTTGTCATATCCTATTTAGGACCTTGTTTCTCATGTTGATACCATGATTTTTCTAGCTTGTAATTTGTACACCGTATTGATTACAAAGGATCTAGGATTATAACTGGTGAAAATTAAGTAAGCTGAAAAGCTAGGTGGCAGGAAGTGTGGAGGGTGTGATAAACATTTGATATGATTGCTAAATATCCTCAGACTTCAATTTTGTTAGAGTTTCTGGGTGTCCGCTGCTCTCTGTGCTTGGAGCTCTTTTGCTTAGGAACAGGACACAAAGCACATTCTCTGTAACAGGCACTTTGAATACCAATACCTAATTCCTTCTTGTTCCTGTACTTCTCATACACTGAATTACAGGAGTGAGAAAACACTTTCATACAGGGGTTTCACTAAAGTACAAAATTAACTGTCTTTGCATTGTGTTGTTTGGATACCTTTAGTTCTATGACTATGGTTTCTCAGGAGCTGGTCCTATAAGCCCTTACAAGATTAATCTTCTTGTCCTGAATGCTTCCAGGTCACAGGAGCAGAACTGTTCTGGTGACTGAAAAGATGATCATTCACTGGATCATAAATCTGAATATAAGCTCAAGCTTTTAGATAATCAGTAGTGCTTTCAGTGTGCCATATTCTCTAAAAATTCTTGGAATTATTGACAACTTCTCTAGTGTACTTCTGTTATTCATTCTTCTTCAATGGAATATTTCAGAAAATAGAAAATTTGAGTGTATACACTTCACATTTAATAGCTCTGTAATTTTTTAGGTATTAAAATTTTCTTTTAAAGTCAATTTTGATAAGCTCTGCTGAACATCTCTCCAGCCTGCCTTATTTCTAGATCCCAAGTCAAGAAACTGAGAACCTTACTAAGACCACAGGGAGGAGTTCAGTAGACACACAGATGGCAAAATCTCAGATGAAATTAAAATTTAAAAAATATTTAAATTAAGGATAATCTTTTCTTGAATAAGAAAATAGGGTAGACACACTACAATAAGGTTGTTCGTTGCACTCTTGTGGGCTTTATTGCTTTCATTTAAGCAAATTGTGGGCTACCAAAAGATGATAATTTTAATTTGAGATGAAGGACGACCATCTGTAAATATAGTGGACTCCTTTCCCCTATGTATTATGTACGCAAATAACAGCCATTTTATTGTTTGGGGAATGTGATGAAGATAATAAAAGTGAATAGAGACAGGTGCTGATCAAACAGATGTTATTTTAGTTTGATTTCTTCTATCTGGCTCAGCAGTGTTCATCAACAAAGACATGCATCACTGCTAATATTTTAAATCTGAGCTAGTCCTACTAGCTTGCATTGTGATTTACCTGGTGAACACAAAGGAGTAAGTAGACAGTATCAAACTCCAATGGTTTTTGTTACAGATACTTAGAGGTGAAAAGCAGGCCACTTCACTTTTGTCCCTTGTAACAATCAGCCTTCCAAGAATCTCATCCTTTAATTTTTTGTCTGTAGTGATATTTTCAAACGAGTGAAGTGAGAGGAATAGCATACAGACATTGAGGAATGTTTTCACAAGTAACTCTGCTCTACAAAGCCAGTGTTCCTGCATAGTCTATATCTGAACTTCAGATACAGAATAAATTATCTCAATGTAACTCATGTGGAATGTAGGCTAAAGCTGATTTTAATGCTAAACTAAAATTTCAGTGATATGGTTTAATTAACCAGACCACTTCTTCTGGCCCCATGTACTCAATGCAAATCGATGGCATTTGGAATATACATTCTCTCAGTGTCTTGCCTGCTGTTTGCTGCCTGTGAATCCTGTCTTGCATCCCACACCTTGCACTTGCGCAGGTAGTGATTAACTACCTCCAGAACTCATTTCCTCCTAAGTGGCTTCACAATATTTTTCTTCCATGGAAGGCAAATATGGTGAGTGAGCCAGCACAAAACTATTTTCAAAAGTGTCAGCACTACTGTGCCAGAGCATCGTTTCTAATATCTTGTGATATAATGTAGAACACAAAAGAAATATTACATTATTTACTTGATACTGTATCACTTACCTAAGGCCCCAGCTGAGGGGTTTGTTTTGTATTAAAAATATACTGCTTATGCTGGAAGGTGATGGTGGAAGTTTTATGCAGACTCAGAATGCGACTGTTTAAAAAATATGCCATCTAGATAAAGACAGCCTGAGAAATGACACAACTTTCCTGCAGGGACTGTGAGCAGCCACAAATCATGTTCAGGCCATAATGCGGACCTAGTCACTCTAGTATCCTCTGTAACCAAGAGAGAATGCCATTTAAAAGCTGGATTTTCTGCTTCATGAGATCCTCACATGTAAAACTTTTCTTGCCAGAAGGGAATAAATAAAAAATGGAACTGTTGAAAATCCTTTCAAGTCAAATTCTGACAAAATCCCATCTTCTCAGTTCTTACTTGAAGAGCACTGTCAAAATGTCAGGTTGAGATGTAGCCTTGACAGGTCACTTTGGCAGAGGCGGTAGAGAGAGACCTTTGACAAGCTGTCTTTGTTTCCACGTGCTCTTAAGCTTTAGTATTCCTGGAGGCCCCCAGCAGGCAGTGCAGCTCTGTCAACCAGGTGTTTTATTAAATCTCTGTAACAAAGGCTGCTGCCCAAAAGGACCTCACATTAAAAGGCCAATGGGACATAGAAGGTGATGTGAAAAAAATGCTACTGTACTTACTGTGACTGAAATAAGACCTGTCTAGATCCTTTCTTCTTCTACCAACAGCAGCAGGCAGAGGCTCTGATAGAAACACATGAGGCCTCAGCAGATCAAATATTGGCAAGGTCCAATGTAGGTGGTCTGCAATCAGACAACTAGATCAAGAAAGCCACTGCATCACTTCCTGGAGCAGTATGGCTCTAGGTTCCTGCTAAAAGATACATCAACCTGGCAGCCTCATCAGTGCTAAGGGGAAACTGCTGTTTTCAGTGCCATAAAAACAGGAGCTGCAGGTTCATATCCCATGCTTCACATATACTGTCAGATCTGAAACCGCAGACGAGCTGGTGGACAAACAAAACCTGATGGTAATTCACTACTGGAAACACTGTCTCACTGTGGTTTGCTTTCAAAACACCTCAGCTTCTCAAATGTTGGTGCTGTATTGAAAAAAATGTGTAACTGAAGATTTTTTCAGAAAAATTTGGTTAAAAAGAGAATAATTATTTTTTTGTCCTACTTTGCATCGTTTTCCAGATGTGATCCTTGTGGAATCTTTCCTTGTGGAAAGAAAATGTTTTGTCTTTATGTTTGGAAACTTCCTTCTCAAGTAAGTCGCAAACAGTCATTATTTGTATTGTTGAACTGTTTACGTGAAGTGTTATTTAAACTGTCAATTACAAAGGAAAACAGTGTTTCAAACACGAGAGTGAACTTCACACTTGAAAAAATGACTTTCCTTTGGTTCATTCTACATCCAGGCCATGACTACCTGGACCTTCCCCTGCCCACCTGACAGCACTGGGGATCCCAGGGCTGGCTTCAGGTCTTGTTAGGAGAGAACTCAACTGTTCCCTGTAAGGTTGTGGGGTGACTCAAGTAGCTGCCTTCAGACTCACCCTAACACCATGTGGGGGCAAGGATGGGACAACTTTATGAGACCAGTTTGCTTCTTAATGAACACTCCACCCACTGAGCAGCTTCTGCAAGAAAGAATAGCAATTTATATCATCAGAGTTGTTAAATGGGGTATAAATTGACCTCTGTGTGCTATACATATTTACCCCTTGCACAGTGGATACACAGAATAATCCAAGGCTCATTTACATCTGATATTTTCCAAGGACCTGCTGCTGAATGGTTCACTTAAGCCAATATGGCATACCCATTATTATTACTAGTTAAAGCAACAAGTTAGGTGGTGTTTTATATATCACCAACATAGCAGAATTTCATGAAATAAAAAACCCCAAAAAAACAGCCAGTGAAGACAAGTAAAGCTAGCTGAACCAGGTACACTTTTTAATTTTTTAATGTTTTTTTTTCTTGAATGGGAGGGTGGGTTAACTGTCTGGTGGAAAGGCAGTGTAAATCAGTTCACATCCCACCTTGTAGAAGAACAGAAAAGATGTATCTCTAGAAGGAAAAGCAATCAACAGAAGGGGTGGAGAAAAAGTATAAATCAGGATTGTTTATGTTTCCTTCCACCTTGTAGATTGCTTTTCCTTCTGTAACCTCCCTCCCTCCTTCTCCCCCTTCCTCTGTCCTTCAGTAACAATTTAGCCTGCTTCCACATATACCTTCTCACAACGTTTGAAAGTGGTATAAAAGTAAAAGCATAGTTTATAGAATGTTCTGAGTGTTTTGCTAAGTCTCTCTTCATTCTAGACAGAGAAATGTCCAATTCAGAGGAAATTTTTGATCAATAATAACTCACACTGAAACTGTGCTTTGCTACTGCTCTACGGACGAGAGCTAGATGATCGTTGTTTCTAAACTATCTGAATCCCAGTGAGGTGGATGTACTGCTGAGCCAGTGCAAGACCACGCTGATGGTGTCTTCTGAAAAACTTTGTTGTGGATATGATCTTAGTCTAAGCCACAACCAGTGAGAGACTGCATTGCAGATTTAACTGCTAATACCACTTCTCATGAGACTGAGACAAAAAGTGGGGTCCTACACAAGGACAGCTTCTGTTTTTCTGGGCTATATGTTCAATTTTTGTCCATTAGGATTAGACATCAAATTCCTGTTCCTAATCCTTTTACAAAGTGTTGAAAAACCTGTTTTGAAGAGAATTGTCACGGAGATTGTACTCTTTCCTTTTTTGCAATCTTTATTTGAAAGGATAATCTTAGTAGAGCTCCAAGTCTTAGTTCTGTCTCTGATTTTTTAATAATGCATGACAGCTGCAATCCTTCTGTTCTAGTAAACAGTTTCATTTAAATTTTGAGGAGAGGAATGCAACATTCATGCATGTTCCTTGGTGTCAAACTATAATAAGAAAACTTTTTATAAAGTTTCATAATCCTCTTAGAAAAAGTAGTGTATGATAGCTCCCGCCCAACTAGACGTTATTGGTCAGAAATGCATGTTGGTGTTTCTGTGAGGGAGGATCTAGGGCTGCATTAAAATGCAAAGTTAAGGCACATAGTGATGGATGTACTTGTGCTAATACACCTAATAGAAACACAAGACTTGTTCCAGACAGGTTGATGCAGTCAATGAAAAGGAAAAATGCAGTCTGTGGAAACTTAGAAAGATGATGTCAGTCAGACTTCTGGTTTCCTGAAAATCATGATTAAGTTTGCCTTGCTTAAATGGTGCAATCAACAAATTTCTGATAAAATTTTATAAATTTGCAGGTATCAGCCTAAAAAATACAATATGTTGGATGAACGAATCTGAAAAGGGAATCCAAGTTTCCTTAAGAATATTTTGTTATTTAATTCATATAACAGCTTCACTTTTCAGTCTAGTTTATTGAGAACATATTTCACAAAGCTGCTTAGGTGATATCAGGGTTTTATGTTGAAATGTGAACATAGCTGCTGTAGGGTGGCCTGATTTACTGAATGTCCATGAGGACAAGCAAAAACAACATCACATTTCATGGATTTTTTTTTCACAGATTTCTTTTTTCCTGTGAGGTAATAAAATGATATACAGTGAAGCCACACACAGGACTGCAGTTTTGTCCTATGTTATAAAACCTAAAGGGTTCCTTTACTTCAGGGTGAAGATTTCTAGGTGGCTGATGATATTGGTGCAGAATGATGTATTAATCTTTCCTCTTAGAATAGATTTCAAGAGCTCCATCATGGGAAAATCTGTTAACTGGCTGCTATCAGTGACAATTGTTTGTGTTTCCTCTGGGGCTTAGCTTTTGGCATTGTCATCCTAATCATATGGTTAAATCTCTGGATTTATAGAAACCAATTTGTGCACTTGTGAACTATTTTATCTTCTCTTCAAGTTCTTAAACCATTTCCAAATAAGGCTGAATTTAACTTAGAAGGAGGCAAGTGTTTCTATTCTCACTTACACGTAGACTAATTATGACATGAATAAGTCTCCTGATGTATGTAATGATGGCAGAAGAAGTTTTGACAGAAATAGGGAAAGATTGCAGATAAACAGCAAAAGAACAGTTTCCATGTTACAGACACCTGAAATACTAATTTCTTTGGCTTTCTCTTGCAGAAAAGAGCAATATGTTTAAGAGAAAATATGTAGAAATACATCACAAATGTCTTTTTTCCATTTGGCACCCAGAACACCCATATGGTTCAATTGGTTTTTTTTTAACTTTTTAAAATTTACATTGAAAAAAATATGATACACTAGAAGGTAATAAGTATTTCCATTATGGATTTAATTGTTAAAAAGTGTAATGATTAATTGTGTGGGTTTTTCAAAAAGTATTTAACCCTTTCTATCACAAGAACTATGCAGATAAGTACAGAGAAAGAGACACCAGAGAGAAAAGGAATATTTCTTTTATTTTTCTTTATATGCTTTCAGAGATAAGACATAAATGACAGTAAAGTTAACAAAGACCAAGAGCCTTTGACATTTGACACAAGCGCCTTTTCTCTTTAATTTGGCATCCTAATAATGCTTGGAATCCCTCCGTTCAAGCAAGCCAGTGGCAGATGCTTTATTGTATCTCTTGTTTCTCCTCTGGGGCTGAACATTAGGTTAAAGTATCACAAATAGCTGCTATTAAAGTGTGAATCACAGTAGCTATAATTTTTCATGATAGCCAAAGAAAATGTGACATGTTTAGGAAACTCTGTCATTGATGCTAACACTCAGATCTTCAGGCAAATGTTTAATGACATACTCAACATACTGTGCTATCTGCCAAACAAAAGGTTACTACTAGAGAACTATAAATATTCGGAAATGTCACTAAACAATAAGAGCTCTTTTCTTCCTGATCACTGAAGGCAAGATAGAAATTGGACTGATATCTGAACTGGAAAAAAAAGACGCTTTTTACATATGCAGTTATTTTTTTTTGGCTGCTGTAAATGCTCAGTTTTAGCACCTCTACCATCTGTGGAGATGTGCAGAAGCATTGCTTTCCTGTTTTGATTTGATTTAAGCTGTTTTCTGGCAATGAGCATACAGTTCAACTTCTTTTATTCTGCTCTAAAGAGAAGTAGGAGGTAACTAACACACAAGTGAATACACCCTCTGAGACTGCAGGGCACAAAGCAAGAAGTCCTTTCTGTGAGCAGGACAGTGCTGCCCATAACATTCTCAGTGAGATTTCATGGGCTCATGGCTCACTGCTCACCATCACCTACCTTCTTAAATAGACACTATGCAGTTATTCAATCCCTATGATTACTGTTAGAAATGAGGCTGTTTTAGGAGTACCCAAATCACAAATAATGCATTGGGAAGACCTATGATTTACACAACTAGTGAAAAGTGCTACATTTTGATCTAAAAGCCATAGGACATATTTAGTACTACAATGTAAGTTTATGGTCATTTAAAGTCACTTGGGAATATTGGCAGTGTGAAGGAGATTATCATTTTGTTTCACCCACAAAACCAGCAAGGCTGTGAACAGTAGAAGTTTAGAATACACCTGGTCAGGGAGCTGGGCTGTAATGCTGTAAATGGCTGTGGAAAATACCCACTTGGCTTCCCTCTGTTTCCTGTGGGGAGCCATTGATTTTGCCTTTCACTGAAGAGTGAGGATGTCTGGTGAGGAAGCAGACATGGGCTTTCAAACTGTTCAAATGTATGATGGGTCTTAATCATGGTATTATGACAGGTTAAGGGTTTAAGCCTGCACAGCTTGGAGATGATAAAGCTGCCTGGGGGTTGGAACTCACTGCAGCATATTAGCACCTAAATCAGGTTATGAGATGTTGGACCAGGAGAAAACTGAACCACAAAAAAAAAAAAAAAAAAGGAAAGAGCAGAATGCCCTGTAGATTAAACCAAAGGAAACACTTTCATACATTTCTGTTCTTGGAGGTTGCAGATTGCTGATTGATTTCCTCATCTCCAGAGAAAGGGATAAGGGGTTTCCATGTTTTAATTTAGAGGGGAATCATATCACCTGTGCAGAATTCTCTCCTTCAGGCGGTGTCTACAGTTTCTGTGACAGGGAACACAGCAGCTGTAGGATTCATTGCAGTACTCTTGTAAACACACTCTCAGGGGAAAGCAAGGGCCTTCACAGCAATAGTCAGGGCTGGGATGAAGCACATGGTGCTTTCACCAAGTCAAAATGGGCTGCTACAGCAGACACTGCTTAGACAGTTTTCTGCCTTGCTGTGTTTCTAGTGAGCACAGCTAAGCTGTTAAGCCACCGAAAAAGCTGTATGAGCTGAGATCTGTGCGTGAGTTTGGGCTCTCACACAAAGCACAGTGTGGGGTGCTCTTCCCGTTATTACAAGTTTCTCTGCCCCGGCAGCACCAGGGCACCTTCCTGGGTTTTGTATCCTTGGTGTCAGAGTTGCTTCAGTGCAAGGGGTGCTGTTTACCAAAGGACAAATTTATGGCAGTTAACAACTGTGATATTTTTCAGCACGGTTTTAACAGCAGGTCCTGTGGTGTCCTCTTGCACACTGTGGATATCTATTTCCAGATAAGTGTTGTGGGAAATTAATCCCTTCTGAACTGTGTGTCGCTCACAAAAAGACACGCGAGGTCCAGAGGAAGATAGTGTTTAGGGTTCACCTGCCCCCTCAGAATTTCCTATTTACTCATTTTACAGCATGTTTTCCTGAGCACTGCAGCGCTGGATAACTAGATGTACGCTTTTTCACTTTGGCCAGGGAGAACACATCAGGCAGCCTCATCGCTGGATGGAGCATTTGGTTTCAATCTGGACAGGTACCGGCTGTAAAAGAAGCTGAGGAGAGAACAATATCAGGCTGAGCATGACTACTTCAAGGAGATAACAAATGAGTTTAGCAGTGGTAGTTAGGACGCAGTGTAGAAAAGGGAGAGAAGGCAAAAGAAAGTATTTCTTCTCTGCATTAGTATCATGACAACTAGGAAGAAGGATAAAGACACAGACCGTCTTCAAATAATTGCAGAATGCAGGGTTAGGCCTTTTGCCATATGTCAGGGAAGGCATCAATGAATAATATACTTAATCACAGGAATTTGCTTTTTGGCAAAAGGAGCAGTTTGAACCTGTAGATCTGAGGCTGGGCAGCCACTTTGACATGGGAAGTGGGGTTGGGACTTGTGATACATTTTCCCAGGTAATTCTATATTATCTGCATGTGAGACTGTCATGAAGGTGCAGTCATGAGGGATGTGTCCCAGATTGCATCAGAGAGGCTAATCTCACCCTTTGCTAAAATCTGAAAAGTTTAGGCATCTAAGAGAAAAAGGGGATAGTAGAGGCTATTCAGAGCAACAGGCATGTCTTGAGGGCTGTAGCAGTTATTTTAAAGCAGCCATCAGTATGTCATTTTCAATTATTTTGAGAAAATGCAAACTACCCCAAAGCCCCTCCTAAAATATTTGATGATCCCTTATGCCAGCACACTTGTACAGAGGTGCACTTCTGGTATTAGTGATGCCTTTGCAAGCGGCCAAAGAGGAGCCCAGGGGGTCCCGGAGGCCCGGTGTTGTGCTGCAAACAAAGTACAACAGAGGAAGATTGGCAGACATTAGAGAATTACTGTCTGAGCTAACATCAATGGAAGCTTTGATGCATGCCTCTTTCAGGGAATTACAATAAAAGGTAGAGTGACTGAAGTTGAGGCAGGCTTAAACAGGCATTCAGATACAGTTACCGATAGAGATAAGAGACTTCAGGATCTTGAAAGCAAAGGCCTGAAAAATAGATAATTTGGAGAATTGAGGAAGAAGAAATAACACTGGTTTCAAAGAAATCCCAGACCTGACTGACATGAAGAAGGAGGAACTCATCAAAAAAGTGTGGAATTCCTGGAAAAGGAACTTTGGAGCAAGAGAGAGAAAGATTCGGATATGTGTAGGTGGGATATCTATATGGGCTTTTGCTCTAGTACCCCTGGCTTTTGCACTATGTTGTATACCAGACCATACCAGTGAAAGGATAACACTTAACAGGAGCTACTAAACTGTGAAAAATTATAATCCCACTTAGATTCTATGATAAATGAGCAAAATTCAGCAGAGTAAGAGGGGAAGCATTGATTAGAAAAACAGGATGCCCAGGGGTGAAGAGAGAACCCTAAGTAAGCCTAGCATTCAGCTTATGGGGACTTAAGTGACACAAAATGGCAAGTCCAAAGAGCCAAGACACTGAACCTGAAGCTTCTCAGGGAAAGTAAGGGAGCTGAATGTCATGCTGCAGTGCTGGGGCATGAGTTCCTTTTCTCTGTGTTAACTGGGAGCCTGCAGCCAGCTCCTCAGGACAGAGACACACACATTCTTTTTAATAGCACTAAGCATGGCTCATTTTTTCCTGCAAAAGTATGACAACTAAGAGTAGAGAAAAAGGAAGAGGTCGTGTCCAACTATATCTGCCCACAAACAAGGAGACCTGAGGCATTTCAATCTCACTTTTCCCAACCCAGAAGAACCATTCTCAACCTTGCTTTTCAACTTTCTATTAAAGTGTCATGGTCCTAGGAGCAGTGATTAAAATGTTGGCCTCTTCACTCCTGAAGAAAGGCAGGTAATTTTAGGATACAGGTGTGTTCCTTCTTTATCCTTTTCTCTGGCTTTGAGATAAATCCTGAGATTTGAAGGAAATCTGAATCCTTTTGGACAGAAGGAAAAGTTGTGCAGGTTTCCCTTTTCTTATGAGAATGTAATAGCCATTAGGTCAATACACACTAAGATTTCCTACTGTATTTCAGATGGAAAAGAAGGTTTGGAACACCTCTCTTTTATGAAGCATGTAATTCTGTTCCTATGTTTCAGCATATTTCTGATAATATCTGCTGCTAAGGGTCTGGGCAGTGAGACATCTGGCTTATACGCCAATAATGACTTGCACCAATGTAAATAATTTAAAAATACTTTAGTTAACCCAAGGTATACTTACACAGAGACTACTAGAATTCCAGTTTTGTGTTGTTTTCAGTAAGTTCTACCCACGTTTAGGAATATTTTTGGATTTTAGCATCTTAAAATCCTTCCTTGATCCTAACAGTTCCAATACCACCCTTAGTCTTAAGCAAAATGGAAGGAGTCACAGTTTCCTACACTTAGAGGGGTATTTTGATGGGTGTAAAACAGGGTATATCTCACAGATGTAAGCACAAAGCGTATTTCATTTGCAAGTAATAATTTCTATCTAGACACTACTGATGGATAAAGTAGTTTTAAAAGCTCAGACTGCACTGTAACATTAACAATTGCCATTGAAGCAGTTCAGACCTGGGTTAAAAACAGCTAGGGAATTTTAACAGAAATAAATGTGAAGGAATATGTGAGGAAATGGTAGATGATTAAAAAGAGCAGGACGAAAAGCCTTACGGAAGCATTAAACAGAGTAAGGGGTTGACTTGCAGCTCTGTTAAGTTTCCTGGCATGCCAGCAACTTTCAGAATCAATAGAAGCCTATCTTTAACTGACTTGAAGACTAACAAAGACAAATTTGATTTTGCCTCACACAGCCCTGTCTACTTGTTCCATATTGATGTTGAGGTATTCACCAATGTACTGGCTAACAGGGTGGACTCTGCCTGATTAGTTAGTGGCAAGCAGAGAAACTGCTTCCGAGGGCATTAATTAGTAGGGAATATATGAAGAGGTGCAATTGTATGAAAGGTATGCCATTGTCCAGTGATGTAAAAGGACCTGGATTAAGTGATTTAGAGAGGAGTCTTGGATTGCACAGATAATGGGAAAGCATCACAAATATTAGATCAATTGGTATGGTTCCATTATAAAACTCCTTTGGCTGGAGTCAAAGTTAACCAAAATTCTTTGTGTTCTCAGCATATACTTCTTTTCTGTGATAGTCTTGTCACCTTTGCAGAAGTTAGCATGAAAATTTCCATCTTGCAGGTACAATATATAGCAGGTTTGGAGAATGAAGTTATACAGCATATAAATCACATTTTAATGATTGCTGGGCCACTGTAATGAAAGAAATTAGGAAAGAACTCATGAAGTTTATAGAAAATCCAGGGCTTAGTCAATTAAGCAAAACTTCTAGCATTAGTATTTCAAACAAGTCAGGCTGCTCACAAATCATTACATGACAAATATGAACTCAGTGAGAAAAATCTTAATCAGCTCCTAAGGAGTTTCTAGCATCTGCCTCCTGGGAAAAAAATCGAATGCAAATTACATTTCTATATCAGAAAAAAAAAAGTGGAAAAGATTTAATACAAAGAAACAAGCCAATACTGTGGCTTGTATGTGGCAATGCTAGAAAGATACAAATGAATCTTCTCACCATGAGTATCATTTCAGGCATATCCACTGTCTCTTCTTATTCACTTGGAGAGGACTTGTAGTCCTCCATTTTAGCTATTATTTCAGCAGAGGAGTATGCCATCTTCAAGTCAAGTATTTAATACAGAGCAGAATTGTCACTAACTGTGAGTGCAGCTAGATCATAACCCATCCCTGTGGAAAATACCTCAGTGCCAGACAGCCCAGGCAATTTATGAATCTGTTCCTGTATCAGCTAATATTTCAAGAGAATAAGAGTGCTAGAAGGCAGTCTTAAACATGACAGCTCTTTTTTCTATTTATATCATCGATGCCAGTAAAGAGTAATTAGTATGAATGTAGCTGGGCTCTAAACATCTCCTCAGTGAGTCTTGGAGTCTCTCAAAAAAGACAATGGAAATGTTTGGAGTATTTTGCATTTTGAAATCGATAAAATCAAAACCAGAACAAACCAACCAAAAAGACAAATATTTAAGTTTCTGTAAAGAGAGGAATGTTTTCCAAGCAGGGACACTGCTGTACCTCCAAAATGCAACGAGCTCTTCTGCACCCTGACAGGCAGATGGGCACAAAGCCAAGCTGTCCATGCAGCACCTCTGAAGATAGCATGTCTCACATCTGCAGTCTGACCCAGCGAGCTCATGAGCTCACCAATTATCAGGACTCAAAAAAACAAGCAGAAAAGCAAGCAGCATTGCCTTGGATTAAGAGCTCTCCCTGGATACCACTGTTCCTATTGTCATGCGTAGTTTGGAGCTACACTTCACATGGCTCCAAAAACCATAATGGGGAGGGTACACAGCTTCACACATGCCTGTCCTTTTCCCTTGTCTTAATGAACGGAATATTTGTTGTTCCCATCTGCGTGATGGGAAGAGGAGAGCTGAAGCACAAGAGGCATTTCACTTCATCTGGCAGCAAGGGTGGTGGGCTGCTGATTTCAGCTACAAAGTTATTTGATGTGGGCTGAAAACAGAGAACCTTACAGTTTTGTGAGGGAGTCAGCCAGCGAGTGCTGCTACATCAGAGAGGACAGTATTTCTTCCTGCCTTCCAGCCTGATGACAGGAACAGTGACTTTGGGGGAGCACTTGAGGTGGGAACCCCAGTCCCCTAGGCAAAAGCACTGGCTGGCCCTGGGAGTCAGGAGACGTCTTGATCCATCTCTGTCCTTGTGTCACTGTAAGGAAAAGTGTCACCTTTAAGACACATTCTCTCTTCAGTTTTTTCTCTTAACTACTTGAGACACATCCTTTCATCCTAAAATTGAGGCTATGCAACATTTATGGTACCCATGTGGATCTGGCTGTAAAACTGTTGTTTTCTGGATAGTGAAATTATACTGAATCTTTAGCACAAGTACAAGCAGCTCAGCATCCTTTTCCCATTTTCAGACAGGCTGAAATTGCACTTCTTTCATGCCATTTAAGATGTTAACCAAATAAGCTTTTTACTGGCTTGTCTTTAAAGCCAAAGCATTCACAGCAAGTTCTGAATCCCGAGTCGCAAATCATTTTCCAGGGCTTCCTTCATGCCCCAAATCCCAAATTATCTTCTAGCCAGTATAAGTGCTGTCGTTGCACCTGATAATTTTTTCACTCTCAGCTCTTCATTTCCCTTACATTTCAGAAGCAGTGCAGAAATACAGGTGCAGGGTAAAACAAGCTTAATTTACTGGCAAATAATGCAAGGGATTTCTTTCATGGATTATTCATTTGATACATTTATTATTGCATTTGAATGCAATAATAATCTCATTCTTCTAAATTCACCTGAAGCTGCAGTATCTGCAGTTTGCTGCGTTAGAAAGTCAGAGAATCCAGGGCAGTTACTGCATAATTTAAGTCTCTTTGTCACTGATTGGACAGGTTCTTACCCATTGGAATTATGGGGAAACACGTAATTAGCAAGATCTATGGTAACTTCAAGGTGGTTACTGGATGGGAGCTAGCTTCTAGCAGACACTAAATAGAGGGGCAGTGAAAACCTAATTAGTATTCAAAATACTTTAACCAAGGGAAGTCACAGACAGTCTGGGCAAGAAGGGGATACTTACTATCTAACTGTATAGCTACATAAAATACCCATATAAATGATAATAGGCTATATTCCACACAAAAAAAGACAGCCATTGAATAATGAAGACACTTAATAGTACATGCATCTTTCAGTGTTGGAGAATATCTCTTGAACTTATCTACATCCCACAAACCTGTTTTGGGGACCGAAATTATGAGTTAATGGATCAGTTTTATTCATATCAAAGTCAGAAAATAACAGAAAATTAAATTTTATTCATACATGGATACAGGAGAAAGGTCATGGGTAAAGTGATAGCTAATGCAACATGGCAATTAATGCAATATCTAAAGATAACAAAGGTGAATGGTACCAATAGAGAGAGAAGGATTTCTGAGGTTACAATGTGAAGACAGAGCAGAAAAAAATCCCACAAGAATAAGCACTAGACACCTGGATAACTCCCTTCTTTTCTCATGGCTTCCCCAAGGCACCCTCTTTTATTTACTTTGATACAATATCACTATGTGAGACAGATTTAGCTGGGTCAACAACAGTTTAAGACAATCATTATCTGACATTTTGCTACAAAAGGGATGAAAGATTTTACTCAGTTTGACCACACGATTGGCCTGAAGAGATTTACAAGAATACTTTCATCAGTATGGTAGTATTTGTATCAGCAGATGGTTCAAGGCATAGATTGTTATCACAAGGTAGATGAAGTATATGAGTGGGAAAAGCCAACTTGGATTCACCAAGGGCAAGTAATACCTAAGAAACCTGTTTGCCTTCTAGGACGAAGTAACCTGCTTGGTTGATGTGGAGCAAGTAATGGGCATTGTCTACCTGGATTTCTCCAGAGCTTTTGATACTGTTTCCCACTGTCTCCTCCTGAAGAGACTGATTCATGAGGCTCTAGAGAAGTGGTCTGTGCAGTGGGTGGGGAACTGGCTGCCAGGCTGTACCCAGTGGATAGTGATAAATATTTCAGACTGGCAACCTGCCACAATTGGTTCCCTCAGGGATCGACATTGTGCCTGGTGCTGTGTAAGATTTTCATATGTGGGTCTGCATGATGGATCAAGTGTACACTGACAGTTTCCAATTATACTAAACTGAGTGGGGAAGTGGACACATCAGAAGGGGGAGTCACCCTGCAGAAAGATTTGGATGGATAGGAAGACTAGGCTAATAAGAACCTTATGAAGTCCAACAAGGAAAAGTGTAAGGTCTTGCACCCGGGAAAACATAATCCATGAGTGCAGCACAAGCTGAGATCTATCCACCTGAAGAGCAGCCCAGTGAAAAGGGACCTGGGGATCCTGGTGGACAGCATGCTCGTTATGAGCAAATTGGGCTGCTGTGGCAGAGAAGGTGAGCAGCATGCTGGGCTGCATCAAGGCCATTCCCAGCCCTTATGACATTAAAAAGAAGTCATTATCCCACTCTATTTAGTGCTTGTCTGGCCACATCAGGAATACTGTGTTCAGTTTTGGTCCATGCTACACAGGAAGATTTGAACAGGCTGGAGATTATCCAGAGAAAGGCTACAAAAAGACTGCAAAATTCAGTGTGAGGAAAGGCTGAGTGAACTGGGTTCAGCCTCAAGAAGATAAGGCTTAAAGGAGATCTTAGCACCATGTTCCAGTATTTAAAGGATGGCTACAGAAAAGATAGAGACTCTATTATTTCCAAGGAATCACATGGAAAAGATGAGAGGTAATGGGTTACTTCTGGGGACATTCCAGTAGGGCACATGTCAGAGACTGAAGTGGTTCATGCCTTAAATATTGTTATAAAGGATTTTGGTCCATTATAGCAAAAACTGTATAAAGAAGCTACAATCACCATGGCCCAACCCTCCCTCAAGTTAAGCCACCTAGATAAGATAAAGAGAACCCTATTGCTCAATCATCTCAGGTCTAGAGAGAAGTAAACAAGGCTGAGGGGAAGGAATGCATCCACAAGAAAGCTAGACCCAGCAGAAAATCATCCCTGGCTGGGTTTGTGGTGGGGCAGGCCATAGCCCAGAGAAGCCAGGTTACCACCCATACTCCCTTACACAAACTGGCTTGTCTATGAAACCCCCAGCCCCAGGAAGGCTGCATCCATAGGACATTCATCTGAGAAGCAGCTGAGCGGGAGTCATAATCCAGCAAACACCCCCTGAAATGCTCCAGAGGACTGCATGTGATGCAAAATGGTGCAACAAATCCAGAGACTGTTGCCAGAGACTGTATCAAATCTGCCCCACTCCCCCACCAGGGGAGGTACCTGGGCATTCTCACCTGGCCTGAACATATATTAATCAATTGGATTCTGTGTTTTTTGGGGGACCCTCACCACCAAGAAGACCAGCTGGAGAGAATTAGGATGCCAGCGGGATCCACAGAGTGGTGATATTTTCTTTTATCTCTCTGTCACTATCTTTTTGTTCCCCCTGCCTCTTTTCTATTTCTTTTTCTTCCTTTTTCTCTCTCTCACTCTCACTCTCTCTCATTATTTACTATTAAATAAGATCTGTACTATTGACTTTGGCTATAGTCTTATTGGGCTCATATGGTCTCATGTGGTCTCATTACCCTAATTTGGGCAGAGGCATTTCTAATAATTTTAAGAGCTGGATCGTAACAGCACCAGAGGAACATTATTCACAATGAGGATAAACAGCCATTGGAATAACCTCCCCAAGGAAGTGGTAGATTCAGCTGGACAGACTGTTGGGCCATCTTGTCTAGACTGCGTTTTTTGCCAAGAAAGGTTGGACCAAATGATCCTTGAGCTCTCTTCCAAGCTGGTATTCTATGATTCTATGAAAGACCATGCCTGCTGTCCATTTGCTGTAATCAAGGTCCAGGATCCATGAAGAGCAGCTAAAACAACAAAGGCTGAATGGTTTTCATTCTCTTGCTCCTACAGGAATGCTTCCAAATGAAACTGTTTCTAGCAACAGGCAACACTTAAAAATGCAGGACCCTATTAAATCCAAAATTATAGCCAGCTGGATATCAGAGCGGCATATTTTTTCAAGCCATGGGGCTATAGGAGAAAACCGAATGGGCTATGTTCCCATACTACTGCCAATACTGTCACATACTAATCTTAACTTACATGTTATAATTTATTTACTCAACATCATCAAAACCCTGATTTAGATTACAGTAATGTAATTTTGGACTTCAAGATCATCATGTTCCCCCTGCTTCAGGCCAAAGACAAAGAACATTTGGTTCCAAATCACTAATAGATTTTGCTCAAAGGTCTGGCATAAAACAAATAAATATGCCAGAATGGCATTTATTTCCTGCTTATATGCAACAAATAAACCCTCATTTGTTTGAAAGGTAACATCATATTATTTTGACATTAAAAAACCTTCTAAAGCTTTCTTGTGAAGCTACACACAGTGACCTCAGGTAAAGGTAGACCAATCATGGATAATTGAGTTCACAGATCTTGCAATAGATAAGACCTCCTAATTTTTAAAGGTTTTTAGGTTAATTGCATTATTTACTCATTAAGACTGCTTTATATTTACAGAGATCACCATTCTGTGTGCACTCAAGCTCATTAGGAATAATGAAGCTCCCACCCTCTGCTTACCAAACACCCCTCAGAGGCACCTCTGCACCCCACTCAGGAGCAGAGCTGGGCAGGGAAAGAGGGCAGAGGAGAGGGCACTACGTTACTGCGGTGGCAGCATTGCTCTTTCCTCCGTCTGCACTACAGGTTTGCCATCACTGACCACCAATAATGTAATAATCTGAATCCTACACCTGTGAGGGAGTTGTTTTGTTTTGTTTTGGTTTTTTTTTGTGTAAGGACTACATGACACAGCCAAGAGAGCATTAAATTGAAGCAGCACCAGGCTGGTAGGTGGTAGAGACTCCTAAAAAGGGTTTCCTTCTATCAGTTGTACAAGATCACTAAAGTTACTAAAACCTCCAAATTTAAAATATTCTAATTCAGAAGGCATTGCGAAGTGAATTTATTTTCAGTTTTATGGTGGGATGTGAAGATCAATAAATCACTGGGCCGGAAGAATGTGCTTCTATAGAGATCAAAATTGTGATGATTACATTTATTGTGGCCAAAGAGTAGGGCAATCTGGACTATACAGATCAGGTAGTTTTGAAGGAGTCACAAGACAACAGAGTCAACTAGGAAAAAAGAAATCATTGTAAAACTCAGTTTAGATTTCTTCAAGAAGGTTTGTTATATGGCAAGACAGCTATGAATTCACATTCAAGAGAGAAGAAATTTTGTCCCTAGATGCTTTTTTTGCAGATGTGAAATGAAAGAAGCTATCACAAATGGGAGAAATCAAATAGAATGGAACAAAAGGAGAAAGAAAGAAACAGATAATAACCAATATATTTTGTGAAGTGAACATAATTGATAAGAGAGGCTAATAACATCATGTCTCTGGGCAACATGTAATGAGAAGATTTTTAAAAGTATATTAGGAACAAATGAAATCCCAGCAATAATACCAGCTCATAACTAGAAATGATAATGAGATTAATAATGAGACAGGAAATGCTGGGGTGTACAATAAATAAATACCTGTTCTGTTTTTGAAATGAGACTAGAGGAAGTTCTTCTTTCACATGAGGATGATGAAGTACTCAGTTAAGAGCTGAGAAAGATATTTTTAAAAACTAACCTTTGTATGGGGGATAATTACTTTGAATCAGCAGGCCTGAGTAACTTGTACTTAAAAACTCCAGCAAATTGATCTTAAAAGAGTTGTGAGATTATCCAGGTGTCTCTAGCACAGGTAGTCTTTAGGCAATCAGACCTAGACAATATAGTACTAAACCAAGACAGGATCCAGTTAATTATGACACCAAATATGATTTTGTAATAATCTCAACTACCTGTGTGAGAATAATTAATTTTGTTGGTCTAGTTAAGCAGGCTTTTGTAAGGCATTTTTCTTATTACTGCCTGCTACAATTCATGCCACCACACAACATCAATGAAGTGTGCATTAAATGGATTAAAGTCCTAATACCTAATAGACAGACCTGTGTAACTTGGCACCAATAATCAACTGTGAATGTAGATGTTTTACAGAATCTTGTGTCGTTCATTGGCACAGAAGTAAACAAAAATGTCACCAATGACAAAATGTTGGCTACCATGATTGGGTTGACCACCCCCAAAACAAACTGAGGTGTAATACAGAAAATATGAAATTATGAACAAAGATTTAAAGACAGTTAGAAGTACCTCAATAACTGTGATTAATTTTTTAATTTACAGTCTCCTTGGGTTTCTCATGTACCTATCCCAAAGCATTGCTCAGAATATAGCATCCTCCATCCTAAGCAGCAAACATTGTAAAAATGCTCACTCTGTGTCCTCTTTTTGTCAAAAAAAAAAAAAAAAAAAAAAGAAAAGGCTGCTGCCTTTTCTTTTTGAAAGATTTCTGATGTGGGAGGGTAGAGTGCTGCTCTTTAAACCAGTACCAGGATTCATCCCATCAGTCAAGATGAGAGATGCTGGTACCCTGTCTTCCAGATAGGAAGAGTCAATTCTACAATTTCTCATTTAGATTCTTAGGCACTACTTAAACATCAACAAGCCAATGTGGGATATGTAAAAGGTATACTCAAACTCTACCGATTAAACTACCATATCATTTGGTGAAGACTGCAAAAATTCCAGAAAGGTCAGAAAGGCAGGATAGCTGCACTGTGGGAGGCTCCTTTGCTAACTTGATTGGTGGGAAGTGCAAGCTATGACCAGCCACTAGGAAAAATGGATGAGCACAGATCATGCCACAAAAATGGCAGCACAGATCGAGAACTGGAGCCCAGGATTGGCACATAACACATCTTGAGTAAACTTGGGTTTTTTGTCTTTCTCCCTTGCTATCACATTTTGAAATTTTTGGTTGGTTTTTGTTTGTTTTTTTTGTTTGGTGAGGTTTTGTTTGTTTTGCTTCTGGGGGTTTATTTTTCTTTTTGTTTGGTTGGGTGTTTTTTGGTTTGATTTTGTTTGGTTGGTTTGGTTTTGGCTGTTTTTGCAGATGGAGGATTTTCACAGGGATGCTAGAATGGGGGATTTCTGTAGACATTGAGGAGCAGGGAGTTGTGGGTCTAAATGAGACACAGCAGGAGGGATTTTAGCCTAATCTCCCACAGCCTACTTTGGGCCAAGTTGCAGGTCCCCATGAGAAAGGGATGATGCCATCAGCTGCTGTGTTCTCATTCCAGCTGTACTGGAAAAGAGAGACCAGCTGGGATGACCCTGGCTGGATGCCAGGAACCCACCAAAGCCTCTCTATCCCTCCTCTCCACAGCTGGACAGGGGAGAGAAAATACACCAAAGGGTTCATGGGTTGAGAGGAGGACAGGGAGAGATCACTCACTAAATACCGTCAAGGCCAAATTATACTCAAATTAGAGCTATTGATTGAATATATTACTAACAGAATCAAAGCAGGATAATGAAAAATAAAATAAGACCTCAAAACCACTTTTCTCCTGTCCTGTCCCCCTTCCCAGCTCCACCTCTTACCCCAGCATTGCAGGGAGACAGGGAATGAGGGTCATGATCAGATTATCACATGATGTTTCTTCTGCTGCTCAGAGAGGACTCCTTGCCCTGATACATCATGGAGTCCCTCCCATGCGAGACAGTTCTCCACAAACTTCTCCAACGTGAGTCTCCTCCATGGACAACAGTTCTTGACAAACTGCTGCAATGTGGATCACTCTTCCATGGGATGCAGTCCTTCAGGCACAGCCTACTGCAGTGTGGGTCCCCCACCAGGTCACAAGTCCTGCCAGGAAACCAGCTCCAGCATGGTCTCCTCTCTCCATGGGTCTGCAGGTCCCTGCCAGGAGCCTGGTCCAGCACAGGCTTCCCATAGATTCACAGCCTCCTCTCAGGCATCCACCTGCTCTGGCACGGGTTCCTCCACAGAGTGCAGGTGGATCTCTGCATCCCCACAGACCTCCATGGGCTGCAGGGGCACAGCTGCCTCACCATGGTCTGCACCCCAGCAGGAAGAGGAATCTCAGCTCCGATGCCTGGAGCACCTTCTCCCCCTCCTTCTCCACTGACCGTGGTGTCCGAAGAGTTGCTCCTCTCACACATTCTCTCATGCTGCTCTTCTCTGTCTGCGATTACAACTGTGCGATAACTCTTTTTTCTTCTTAAATGTGCTATCACATTTACCCTCATTTCTGATGGGCCCAAACTTGTCCAGTGGCATGTCTGTCTTGGAACTGGCTGCCACTGGCTCTACTGGACACAAAGTTTCTGGCAACTCCTCACACAAGCCACCCCTGTAGCTCCCCACTCCCACTCCTGCTACTAAAACCTGGCTGTGAAAACCCAATACACCAGGCTTCTGTTCATTACACCTCCCTGCAGGAAACTGTGCTAGGAGGTATAATGAAATGTGATCTTCCTCACCTCTATAAGGTGAAGCCAGAGAAGACAAAAAAACCTAAGAGGCAGCCTATTCTACATGACCTAGTTTGAAAGTATGTTCCCCTACCAAACTGCTTGAGGATTGCCAGCCTGGGCTCTTCATGTGTGCTCTGCTGGCCTGCCATAGGGAAGATACAGCAAGCAGCCACTGATGGTGGATCTGAATAGCAGGATTTGTCTAAGAACTAGCAGGATTCAGGCTTTTGCCCTACCTGACTGTCTCAGCCTCACTGGCTCCCCCAGCGTTATGCTCACTCAATCTTGATTTCCCTTTCCCATAGGGTGAACACAGCTGGCCCAGGAATGCTGGACAGAAAGTGATGTCAATTCCTGTTGTACCACTGCTCATAGGAATCATCCCTCAAAGTCTCTGTGTTCTTCTAGTATTCATCTTCATCCATCTCCCTGATCTCCTGAATCTTCAGCCCCTTCCAGGATCTTTCCTCCAGCCAGTCTTCATCCCCATTTTTGTGTGGCTTCTTCTTTCCCAGAGCCAAGAGAGTCTGTGTGCAGGAGCACAACATATAATCAGCCCCCTAAACTGTCATCCAGTCTCACGTTCATTTATCAAGCAGATAGTTTGAGAAATGCCATGTATTTCTAATGCTGTTGTTATTAAAACCTATGACTAGCCCTTACTAGCTGGAGCTGGCAAGTAACAAGCTCCTGCTTTAGAGTTCAGAAGTTAGCTTTGAGCATTCACTGACACACATGTGCGCATGTGTTGCGTGTCCACATTCACCGTTTAAGCTCTTTTTTCTGCCTACAATGCTACATAGTAGAAGTCAAATTTTACCTTGCATTTCTTTCAGCATTATACTACTGGCTGACTCCAGACAGCTTCATGGCCAGAAGATGCTTCTCATTATTTAACCTGGATTCCAATCCATCCCCTTTTGGCCCAGATCAGAGAATGTTGTTATGGGACTGCACAAATAAAATACCTGGTTTGAATCTTCTGCTAAATTCAAAGAAGCTCAGTGGTTAGCACAGTTTGACCTAATCTTCAGACTGTGCATACTCACACAGGAAATTGAAACATGAAGTACCCTTCATGTTTTAGTTCTGTTGTCAGCAGTTTCTTGGGGAGAAATGAATGATAATTTTCTGTTCTTCAATGTGTTTTTGTAATCCCTTATTTTCTTTTATTATTTGTCAGTCCATCAACCAGAACATTTTTCATCATCGTATTATTTATTCCAGTAAGGTCTTTGACTAAGCCATACTAGACACATGCACCTATAAAATCCAAATAAGAGGCATAGTGCCTAAAACATTTTGGCACATCTCTAATATTAAAAGTATGTTCAACAAAGATACCAGAAACTCAGAAAAGTATAGGTGGTAGCATAGTATTTCCACAAACTTAACTTGTAATAACAAAAAGACAGTATATGTAATAATTTAAAGCAATAATCTTTCACAAATTCTCCCTCTCCACTAATATGTAGAATTCATCAACTAGAGTTTGGAAACTGGCCAGCACAAGGAAATGTTTTGCATGCAGTTACACATACTAAAAGTTCATGCAACTTTAGCTGTTGTGAACAAGATCTAATGAAAATCAAGAAATGAGTAACTCCTTACCTAAATGTCTTCAGATTAACTCGTTATTGAATCAACAGGTCTCACTTGCAAATGTTAGTAAAATTAACTGTAGAATGACTCATGCCAGTGAGACAGATGAGTGAGTATCAATAAAAAAATTTTTGAAGAAGAGTAAACAAAATCACAGGGAGTGTAAGGATCCAATCCAGAAAAGTTTGAATTTTCTCTAAGTTTGCTGTCATTAAAGAGAACTGAAGATGTTAATTTCTTGCCTTAAATTAATTGCCACAAAATGTAGCAGATGCCAAAATATCAATGGGTTTTCAGAGCAATTGAACACATTAATGAAAGAGACCGCTAATTAACCACAGAGCTGTCTCTACTGTTGAGGCTCAGGAAATTCAAGAAACTGAGGAAGCATCACTGGACTCTTCCCCAGATACAGGGGAAAAAGAACACTTGGTCTGATCTAATAGAAGCAATCTGAAGTTCTTGTTATGTTTCCTATCTCCTCAGAGAACCTATTCAATTAATATGGGTAATAAATCAATGAATTTTACTTCTGAATAAAGAAATGCAGATCAGGTGTCAGCTGAGATACCATAAGCTGTTTTCTGCTTTGCAAAGGGACAGAGCTTTCTTCATAACTAACTGCACACCAAGCATGCAGCAAAGTAAGATTTTTGGGAAGTAAATGATCCAAGAAGAGTTTAACTATATCAGGATTACATACTCCAGGGATTTAGCTGAAGTAGAAGGATTTGCATGGTATGAAACTCCTGAGAAATCTCTCAACAAAAATATTTTTTCTTTCTTTCACGTGGTGCGTGGTCCAGCAGCTGCTACTCAGTGTTTGGATTTTATTCAAAAATCTAAATTATTGAAAGACACTTAGTATTCTGAAAGCCGGCTACATTCTTAACAAGCTCTGAATAATTTTTTAAAGTGCATTCTCCGAGGAAATGGTTATTCAGAAGGGTTAGGCAGTGCTCCTTTTCGGTTGTTGAAAAGCCAGGAGCTCACGCACAGATGAGGATGAGACTTCTATTTTCAAAAAGTGATGCAAGTAAATATATTTGCTGAGAATATTTATGCAGGATAATATGAAGGGAGCTTTGTCCACACACCTTCACACACCTCCACACACCTAGCATTTTACTACTTATTCTAAAATCTGTAGGCATGGCAAAGCTGGTCAATAGTGCTTGATGCATTGGCTTTCTTTGGCAGGTCTGGGTAACCAGTATAATGTGGGCATCATTCACCTCCATTTGCTTTAAGTCATGTATTATTCTCCAGTTCATAGCTTCATAAAGCTGTGGAACAGCCTTTCTCTAGGAGAACCTTTGAAAAAAGAACATAATAAAGAGGATTAGGTGTAGCCATAAATATGATAAATGGCTGTCTAGAAATGGCATTAAAAAGCAGTGGTATCAGCCACAAGATGAGTTCTGCAACAGTCTTTTTGCAAACCTGTGTGGATAAATGATTCACCATGTGCTTGCTTCTCATGGACATCATTTAACAGAACATCCTATGTCACTAGTCATTTGCACTTCAAATACAGAAGACTTGTGTGTTGCTGCTTACCATTTCTTCACACTTTCCTCACTCTCCAGACCTCTAATAAATGATAGGAAAAGAAGATATGGTACAAATTCTGCCTCACACTCCTTTCTCTAGGACTTATCCATAATCTTTTCATTTTGTCCCTCTTGGGGTTTTTTCCCTTTTGCAGTTGTTGTTGGGTTTGTTTGTCTGTTTGCTTTCTTTTTCTCTAGTCTTGTCCAAGTTTTGCCCATTGTGCTTTTCTGCACTGCAATCCCTGAGAGGGCAATTCTGGATACCCAGGTTAGTGTTGAGTCCTTCAGCAATATCCTAAGTGCTCCAGCACAAAGTATGTCCACATTTTGTACAGTGGCTCTGTTTTCAAAGTACTCCAGGGACCCTCATCGAAAACCTCCCCAGTAGGTAGATTCATGAATAATCTGCTCTCTGTCTGCACTGAGTTTCATTTATGGAGTTAGTCTTTGTTAGAACTCAGCCCACCACTGGATACAAGGTACACACAAAATTTCAAAGAGTCAAGGTTCCGTCAGAAATGACTCTTGCTATATTTTTCCAAAGTAAATGTCTTCTAAATAAAAACATCAAATATTGGTATACTATAGCTAAAGAAACTCACGTATATTTAAAAAAATCATTTGTCTGGCAGTAAGTATTGCAGAGAAGAAAGAATGATAGGAGAGCAAGCCCCAATGATGAAACCAAACAAAAGCTACCAAATCTATGTGCTTGTGGAAAAAAAAAGTTGTAGCAGGAGAGAAATAGCACTTTCTTTGACAGCGACAGCTAAGATTTGAAAATAGCAATAGAATATCTACTGGCAGGATGACTTTATTATAGACTATGTGGGGATTTTTATCTCTAAGGTGCTTGCAGCAATACGTCTCATTCAGCTCCTCAGCCTCACTGACACACCAAGCTTGACCCTGTGTCTTGGAAATGTACTTGCTATCAGTCGAACTTGTTTGCATTAATGTAGCCCACTTTTATTTATCATAGAAATATACTTCATTTATATTTATTGCATGCTGCCTCCTTTAGTTGAGCTTTGACCTGTGATTGACCCAGATGAATATTGTACATGAAGGTACTGTTGCTTTTGTGGCTAACATTGACTGAAGAGCAGACCTGCAAAAACTCTTGGGGCCAGGCTATGTGCAAAAAAACCCCGGTAGAACAGACATATCAAATTGTACTTAAATTCATCCAAATTATTTGCAACATGTCAAAAAATATTTTTAAACCTCGAGGTATCTATAGCAATTATTCAATGCAGAATGTGTATTTTTTCAACTGCTGCTTGTAACAGATCTTACAGTTTGCATTGTAGCATGGAAATCATCACTAAAGCTATCTTGCCTCAGTGTTCAGAAGTAAAATGAGAAAGCTTCAGCCAATAATGCCAGTCTATAAAACCAGCAGGTTTTATTTGGCTCTGATTACCCACCCAGCATACCTTCACTGATGTATAAATAAAGAAACCAGACGTAGCTTCGTGCTCATGGCATTAAGCTACATGTGATCAAGCCGTGTTGGTGGTGACTGACCCCTCTTGCTCAGCATGTGATTCAGTTCCTATGTGAGAGCACTGGGCTGCAAAGATGTGTCACATTAAGGAAGAGCAAGAAATGCTACATGACTGTTCTCTCATTTTGGAAAGGTTTCATAGCATTCAGTCTCTCGGAAGCCTGCTTCCTGCTTCTTCCAAACTATGGATATAATGGGACTATTGCTAACAACCAAATCACTGAGACGTGAGGAGTTACCAGCTGGCAGATAAGCTATGCTATCTATTTGCATGAATGTTCCTTGTGTGTTATAAGTGAGAAGTAAAATGTGTTAGCTAAAATACTGGAGGTGGTTTGTACTAGAAAGAAATATTTTATTTTACTGAGCCTCATCTCAATGCTACTTACAAAAAATGGCAACTGTGACCTTTGCAATGTTTTAAGTTAATGCTTTTGTGTTCCATCTATGGATTAGGTGACATATACACATACATCAAGCCATTCCAGCTCAATGACAAGTGGAAACCTATGGAAATTAACTATAGAGACTCAGCTGCTTGTGGCTATCTTCTCATATCTGATATTTGGTTCAGCTTGTGTCAGAAGTCACAAGAAAGAGGTCGGCTTTGAAATTAGGAGAACTGAAGCCATTTGAAAATTTGAATAGGATTTCCATGTCTATAACTTGAATTATTTATGGATTCAGGGACAGAGGCAATGTAGAGACTGGAGAACACAAACATGAGATCATTTATTAAGCTCATTCTCATAAGCTACAGTGTCAAACATCAGCTCTTTTTCACCCCTTTGTTTTGAGTTCTTTATCTTGGCCTTAGCTGGGCCTAGGAGGTTTGCTACTATAGGTTTGAATACGGCTATTAGTAGATCTAAAGTGATTTTTCAATTTGGTTTTCCACTCCTGTATATTTTTCACTTTAATGTATTTGTTTGCAAAATCCTTTAAGAAACCAGTGCTTGGAAATATTAGTCAAAATGTTAGTTAGGCTTGAGACTTCTCTGTCTGCGCAACGGCTGATGTGGTACATGACTACAGCTCCTGCAAGGATTTAAGACTTCACAAATGGACAGGATCTATAAAAGAAGTGAAAAGAAAAAGCAAAAGAGCGGAGACATTCAACTACTACAGCACTTTTCTTAACTGAAATCCTAGGGACCGGATTCTATGTCACTCCACATTGGGTGTGCTTAAGTTACACCACTGGAAGTTGCAAAGCAGATGTAATTTGCTTCCAGCTCTCAGTACAGCAACGCTTTAACAGATATTGCTGTTAGGGACCATTGAAGAATCTACAAGAGGGGTGATTTCCCTCCTGTAAAGATGTGAAATGGTCTCCTGAAAGAAATGGTACAAGTGTTACTGAGTGGACTTTCTCTCATTAAATGAGCAATGGGAAAGGCTTGAAAATATATAGCAGTCTGGTGACCTGGGAGTCTCCTCCAGCTCTAATTTCTGTGATCAAGGAGACGAAGGATAGAGGTGGAATTGAATTATGCCTGAGGCACAAGGATTCCTGAAGCTGATCACCTCTCCCAGGAAAATGTCAGTCTAAAAGGTTTTCCAATACTTATCACTAGCAGTTTTGACATGTGAAGTTCAGGTGTTTCTCTGAATTCTAGCTGATGTTATTGATAATATTTATTATCACAAATGTCAAGATACTGTCCCAGTTGCTTCATTATTGAACATTTCTTACGTGACCTTCCATACGATTATTAGTTTGCAGTGATTTGTGAAACTTAAGAAGGCCCAGCACAAGCTTCCTGTGGTGACAGGACAGTAAATGATTAGAAATCCTCTATCTCCACCAGCCATATGGTCAGCAATACAAGGACCTTTAATACAACTCTTCTGGAGTTGCTTTTACCTTATTTTTTCTCTTTAATTTTTGACCCCAGTGGTTCCAGTTGAATTCTTGGGACGCCTTTCTCATAGGTTTTGAGGAGTTATATTCAGGTATGTGCAACCGAGGGAATTCAGGTACAGAAGGTTAGAAACCTACCTCTTCAGAAAGCCCTTTCAAATCAAAGGAGAAATACTATCTCTTTCATTGCCCCCTTGACTCCAGACAATGCTACTGATACAGTGGTTGATTCTGCTTTCTAAAGATTCAGATACCCATCGAACACTTTGAAAATTCTGAGCAAACAACAAAGAAGGGGAAGGGAAAATGCTTCTTTGATAACCATGTCTTAAGATAGTATTTAACATTGTAGTAAAGAACTTGAGAATCTACTTCCACTCATCTTTTCTTTGAGGAGGTCATGTGCACTTCTTCAAAGCTGGTGCTGAAACCACTGTCCACCTTGTTAGCATTCAACTTAATTTTGCTTTATTTGGGTTTCCATAACAAAACAAAACAGGAGCCTTGGAGGAAAAATGTGTATTTCAGCAAAACACCCTTAAAAATCTGAAATTGTTTTATCTTTGTTTTCTTTCCTCATGTTCCAGCAATAGTACAACCTGCTCTCCTGCTGCTAACACTGACTGGTTATAACAGATATTTTCACCTGCTTTTTATGGGTTTTTCTCAGGTCTGATAAATATCTTAGAATCAGGAAAAGCACAAAGAGACATCTATTACTTTATTATCAAAGCTTCACTAACTATGCCTATATCTTTTTTGACAAGCTAATCCAATCAGCTCTGCTACTTCAGCTCATCTACTGTCAGTGAGGGAATATCATGTTCCAATGAAATTGTTAACCATTAATAGGCTCAGTGCTGAAATATTAATCTATTTTGTCTCTCCAGGGCATTATAATCAACAAATTGAGTGGGACTTAAAATGTATGTGTGGAGATTGCTACAGTACACAGCACATTAAACTATGACTTAAAACATGCTCTGAAGAGATCTCTTCTTTCCATATGTAATAGGTAACTGGAATGAGAATTAGAGGCAGAATGTTTACTGATCTTTCACAAGAAGATGTAAAAATTATGTCTACTGCTACACCATCAACTATTTTATTCTGCTACTCTGTAAGAAAAATAAGTTATAAAGGAAATACCATAATGAACTTCCCACACAGATGAGTTAAACTGAAAAAGAACTCCCATCAGCATGCCTTATTCGTAGATTGTTCATGTCTGTCATATTTTTCTGCACAAACACCGGTCTTTTTGCCCTCAACTATCTTGCCATTTGCTACCCTAGTGAGTAAAATAAATTCTAGTGTAATGCATGAAACTTCAGTGAGCTTCCACATTTCACACAATCATAATATCAGCTATGAAAAAGGCTGTATTTTCTTAAAAAAACAAAAATACACTCTTCCTATGGCCTAAAGGCGCTAGCTCTATCTCCAATACTGTGTGTCTGCCATTAACTTTCACCCTTGAGGGCCCCTCCTAAGGTATAAGCTAGAATCAGAGTACATGATATGTTAGCTACTTTATTTTGCTGATAGCTTTTGTTTTGTTTCAGAGGACAGTGGCAATTACCACATAGCTTCGGCAATCTCTGTGTACCTTTAAGCTGAGTTTTGTTTGATGCTTTGCAAAAAGCTGATGAGGTAGACATCCTAGGGATGATAAACCAGATAACAAAAGACTTT
Organism: Phainopepla nitens; assembly: GCA_013400175.1. Lineage (NCBI taxonomy): Eukaryota > Metazoa > Chordata > Aves > Passeriformes > Bombycillidae > Phainopepla > Phainopepla nitens. The sequence continues at coordinate 272,619 of VXBQ01007007.1, read as the reverse complement.
CTTGGCAGATTTCATTTGTGCAAGTTACTCGGGCAGCCAGACAATTCTGTAAAAAATGAGGTAAATCATGAGAAACACCATGATTTAAATTGTTTTTTGTCTTTCCTTTACCTGACAATGCCTTAGGTGTGTTTAGATACCATTATTTCTGGAATGTCCGCAAAACACAGCTCTGATAATTAAAAGAGACTCCTTGTCCTTAACTGCTCATTTTCACAGTGAGTGTGTTAACAAGAAGCATTACCCAATTGTTAAGTCAGGTATTGATTATTTCAAGCTGTACATGCACTAATATTGTTTTCCTTGTGGGCAGACTAATGTATTTGTCCACAACAAAGGACAAACAGATGTACATCTTTTCTTCAGAGCTCAGAGATTAATTTTCAGAAGGGAACTAGACAAAATGATTGCACTGCTCTTAAGAAGTTTCTTTCTCTGTTTTCTTTCTTCTGCCACTGAGGGGACCAATCATAACACAATACTTCAATTTTTGCCACAATAAAAGTAGGGAGTAGCTGCTTCCATGGAGGAGGAAACAAAAGCTCGTAGAACAAAGAAAACTTGTGCACTTTTTATTAAAATCTGCACTTTACAACTGAAACCTAATCTAAGGATGAAAAAGCTGATATGACTATTTTGCTGGTTGTTAAAGAGTTTATACTACATTAAATTGACTCCCATGGGTTTAATTTTTCAGTGCTGTTATAATCACCAACCTTTCTTATTGAGAAGGTCAGCAGGCACAATGCGAAGTCTTGTAAAGCATTGTCTTGCTATTTTTGTAATATATGTAACCCTTTCACACACCTTAAATATTATAAACCACAGCACACACTGTATATCAAACAAATAAATCAGCTGCTATAAATACAGTCTTCCGTTTGGTTCTAGACAGATTAATTCTATTTCATTTCATATGTTTTAAATTGTTTTTGGTTTCAGAGGCAAAATCTGCTTTTGTACTCAGAAAGCAAAGACCCTGGACTTAATCTATTTTAAAAGCCTAATAGAGACAAAGTGGCCCTGAAAGCATATTTTAAAATTATTCCACTAAAAGCCTTAGAACTATAAACATAAAATAAAATAAGTCATTATACTAAAAAAAAAAGTCTGGTCAGTTGATAGAAACTTTTAATGAGATTTTGAAAAGGGAAAGAACAAATGAGAATTAAACATAAGAGTGACCTGATAACTTATTTAGTGCTCCAAGGATGCTTTTTCCCACAGGTATATTTACCAGCCATGTTTCCCATTCAAGCTGAAATTCTTGGTGTGACATCTGGGGAAACTGAGTCAGTGAAGAATATGTTTTATAATGGAAAATTGTAGTGTTATGAGGAAAAAAACTTGTTTTAAGCAGGAGACTGTTTACTTAGCTACACAGAAAACCAGGATGTTTTTCCCTCATATTCTTGTGCAGTTTCCTTTGTGCCTTTTACCACTTGCATTAAAGGATATTGGTTCATGCCTACAGTCTTCTGCATCAGTCAGCAGTGAGAAATAGATGTCCTTGGTCATACTTGGTATCCCAGTCCTAAAAGTCCTACTTTTCCCAAAAGTCCTCACAGTTTCTGACTCTGCTGCTGGAGGAAAAAGCATCGATCAGAAGCATTTGAAAGGGAACATTAGTAAGAAAGGGAAATTGTCAAAATTAAGGTGATACAGCTTTTTAAAAGAAAGACCTGCAAAAGCTCTGAGACCTGTGAGGCTTTGTGTTTCTGCTATGTAAACTCCAACCTGAAGAAGACATTTCTCAAACGCCTCTCAGTCACAGTCCACAATGAAATGACTTCAGCTTTGGACACAGGCAATTTGGATGGAGGAAATCAGGGAATGTATTTGTTGCACAGGTGTCCTTCACAATGCTAGCAAATTCGTTGTTGTGGAGCTGAACCAATGATGAGATGTCCCTTGAATTTTAACTTGTTCTACAAAGGCTTCATAGCTGTGTTCCTGTGATGAACAGATCATACTGCTATTGACTTTGCTGAAGAAGTTTAATATAAGAATTTGCCCGTTTCTTATTTACATGTTTTTTGTCGATTTTATCATGTCTTCATCGCCTTATTGTTCTGATGATTATTTTGTTCTTTATTCCTCTATTTCCTCAACCCAAGATTTTTAGAGTATTCATTGTTAAAAAAGCATTCACGGTTCATGCTTAGTCCAGTCTTCAAGGACTTGGAGAGACACTGCTCTGACTGAAAGTCCAACAAGAATCTAGTGCATGAGGTTGTCATACATGGTCCAAGACAGCTAGGAAGTGCTGTTTATTGGTGAAGTAGTCTTTTACCTAGCTCCATGAAAGAAATTAAATTAGAAGTACAGTGTTTCCTGCATTGTACATTTATCCTTGTACAAGGCCAGACAAAATTTGAAATTATATAAAATAATTTCCAATGAGAAGAATTGGATATATCTATAGATTAGGTCTAGGCTGACAGCCGAGTTGTGATCTGTACAGTTCCCTGATACAGGCTTGCATTGTTTTTATTTTTTTAGATAATACTCTTTTGTGCTTTGCTGCTGCTGTGGGCCCATCCCATCCCATCCCATCCCATCCCATCCCATCCCATCCCATCCCATCCCATTCCTAATAAAATGTCCACAATCCAGCAATAAATACAGTCACGTAAGGATTTATGCTTTTGCCTGCCTTATCTTCAAGAGTTTTACATGTCAGTAATAATTACATGGTGTATTCATTTATTTTCCTATGTTAAAGAATATGCAATTTACTTTGAATGACATTAACAAGCCTGAAAGCTTGTTTAAGCTTTCAAAATATTTCAAAATACTAAAATAATCAGTTCTTACAGTTTTTAAAACAGAATTTCAGGAACATTGGGGTTTTTCATTGAAAATAGGTGTTCTAATATATACAGTGATATTACTAGATAATTATGTAATTTAAAATGTAGTTCCGTATCTGAACCAATCTGCCCTCTCTAATCCACAATTCACAGGATGTTGGAAGTTAAAAGAATTCCATTAGTTGAAGCAATGTCATATTGATTGAGTGTAATAGTTTTTTGAGAAATTTCTCAGATGTTTGATCAAAATGGGTGTGCTGAAGGACACAGGAAGTTCCTGCTCTGCCCTGTTGATCATGTAGACCATGGCAAGATCTATTCACTGATCCTGGCAATCACTCACAATGTGCATTCTGTGCTGGTGTCTGAATGGTATAATGCTAAAAAAGTCCTATTACTCATGCTTTGAATTTCAGTCCAGGGTTTTACTGGTATCAGTGGTGTGAGCCAGAGCAGCTGTGGGAAGATGTGGGGCCAAGGAAATTGCAGACATGGATCTTTGTCCTTTCATACTTAAAACCTCTTTTGCCTCTCTCTCCTTCTATTGCTTGCACTCCTAAAGATACACATGGCACACTGACAGAATGCTTGGTAAGTTGTGTCACACTGTACTTTCTCATCCTACAAGGAAATTTGCTTTCCCGTGGACTTCTGTCTTCCATTTGCAGCTGGATGTCCCAGAGCTTATGGGCTGGAGGGCTCCTCCCTCTTTCAGTTCAGTTACCATTTTTAGGTTCCTGCTCTGCCCACAGGTCTTTCTCTGACAGGACATTTTGCTTTATTGAACTCTGCATGGCAAAGTCAGGACGACACTACAGCGAGCGGTGATGTGGCAGCAGGGCTTGTAGTGACCCTGTGTGGGGAACACGGGGAGGAGAGACCAGCAGAGCTGCACCAGAGGCAGCCTGGCTGCTCTGGCTGCCAAACAGGTACTGTGTGTTAAGGGGATTTCCCTCTCTCACCTCTGAGAAGATTCAAATCAGTGCTGCAAAACTTCAAGCTAAGTACTATTTGGGCTCAGATCTATGCTTGACTAGAGTTCTGATAGCCTCCTCAAAGCAAGTTTTATTTTATTTATTTTTAGATCAACCAAAGGTGCTCTGTTGACTTTCTTTGGTGCAATTTAATAGAATGCACGAAGATCTGTTTTGTGGCAATTGCAAAAGACGGAAAGATGGTTGGAATGGAGATCCCTGCCAGGTTCCTCCCCCATCTCTGAGAACTGAAATATCCCATCTTCTGGAAAGGCATCTGTATTTAGGTTGGCTCTAAATGCATGGCTTCTTTTGCAGAGGAGCCACTGAAATATGAGGATTGCTGGTGCCAGCACCCTGCATGACTCCGGTTGCCATAGCTGAGCATGAGGTGGAAGGTGGAATCCAAGACATTCAGGCCCCAGGCTATATTTTTCTTTATCATGAATAGAGGCCACACTTGGCATGGGAGTCAAGTGTAGATAGCAAGCCAAGGTTTTTGATGAAAACTTGATTTTGTATGTTCAGCTGGATGGTGGCAGCTACCAGCAGGGCAGTACCATTATGATGTAGGTCTCTGGAAGTGAGGGCAGCCCGTGGGAAAACTCCTGTCGAGGAACCCTTGCCTCATAGGCTGTTCTACATGCTCTTGGTCAGTGGCTAAAGCAGCGGCTTGCTGCTCCTGACTTGCTAAGTCACTACCCCAGAAAATTTTAAGAACTTAATTTAAAACAAGAAGCTTGAATTTCATAGCCTAAAGAGTGAATCAGGAAATTTTGGTTTTCAGAGATGCTGAACATCTACAGCCTCTGCTGAGCTCAAAAGGCAAAGAGGGCAGCAGCCGCATGCTGAGCTGCAGAAGAACATTTTACTTGAAGCCAGCTACACATTTACTTCACTGGGCTTGGATTTGGATGCTTCATTTAGGAAACAAGAGATAAACCATTATGGTCTTTGACCATGAACTCCATGTTTCAGTTTTATCCTCCATAAGGCAATAATAAAATTTACCTACAGTATCTTGAATACAATCAGGAAAAAGCAGTGAATAACATCATGAGCTGCATCACTGTATAATTGTACATTTTTACTGTATATATATTATACCATGCAATTAAAGAACTCCTCGTATTTTAGATCCCTGTGATACTGATTTCTTTCTTTTTTTGTGGGTAAGCTGTGAGACTGTATGCATATATTTAGCAAAATGCCCTTGAGAAATAAAATAACATGTGAAACTCATTTTTTATTTTATGGTAAACTTCATAACATTTTCTCAGATTCCATGCATGGGATGGATTTCCAGCTTATCTTATGTGTGAGAAATGACCTTATAACCTATGTGTGACAGTTGTTCGGGTTTTATAAAGTGTCCTGCTCACTGTGGCATTATTCACAGATATTTGTGTGCTACTTCAGAAAAACAAGGAAAATTATTATTCTTCTATATTTAACTATAGTGTCTTCCTTTAGTCCCATGTCACTTAGAAAAATCTTGCACCAGGATAAGTCTGCTTTTAAATTGGAAAAAGAAAATAGTTGGTTTTTTTTTTTTTTCCCCTCTGTAGCTGGCTCTGATTTACAGCACTTTGGAGCCCACAGATTTCTTTTCTGAAAACAGTTTTGCAGACCTTTATTTGGCTTTTGTTTAAAGGGCCATTTCTATGTAGAAGCTGCCACCTGTATGAATATTGAGGAGGTAAATTGATTTCTGTGTAGAGTTCAAGGAAAGCTGTCAGAAGAGGAGGAAACATGTAGCTTGCGTTAACACTCTAAAGAATTCCTCTGCTGGGAACCAGGGAAAGACTAAACCTAAATGAGTTTACTAATAAGGTTAATTTAAAAATTATTCTAATGCATTACTATTACTATTGTTATGAGTGGTTTATTATAACTTTTCCTATTTTCAATCTCAAATGCCAGCAATAATGACATCTTCCACGAGAATGATATTCATTAGAGTGCCCTGGGGCTGTGCACTCTCTTCACCTTTTTTGTCTCTGACTCTTTCTGCTGGTTTTAATTCAGCATTAGGTGCAATGTGAACATCCTTGCAGGGCACACAAGGCACTGCACACATACCAGCTTTTCTGAAAGCCATTGAAAGTCTGCATCTGAAAATGCACCTTCTGTTAAAGTAGTGTCCACGGCAATTAAATTGCCAGATATTTCATAGGCACCACTGATGTAAGAATACTGGGGAAGCTACTGCTCTAAATCACAAACAGGAGCTTTGACTGAAGACAAAATGAAGAAAACCATTAGTATTTCTGGAAAAAAAATGGATAAAACAACAAATTTTGCAGTAGATGTTCCATATTATTAAAAGGTATTGTGATAAGGTTTCTTCTGCAAGCACAAAGGTAGAATTATGCAGAGCTGGGTTTTAATATAATTTATTTTCCGTGCCTTTTATTGAAAAATAGCTAATGAAAATTACTCATATTTTCACTGTGTCTTATCAAGCCTTGTTAATGAAAAACTCCACTGTTTTGAATGGATGTTGCAAATTTTCAGCAGCCTGTGACTTAGTAAATAAAGTTGTCACTCAAACCTCATTTCCTGCCCGATTGCAATGAATCAAAATGGACACTGAATTAATGCTGAATATTGTCTGCATTTGATATCCCTGTCACCAGTGAGAGACATCTCATACTTTTTATGCTGTTTCTGGAATGGCTCTGCATTACTGATTATATTTATTTATTAATTTGTTTATTCGATGATTTGTGATGCAAGGACACTTAAGAACCAATATGGTGAAACTCTTCCAGCTCATGGCGCCATGTCATTTTTCCCATCTTCCCTGAACAGTCATAAAGTACAAGATCTATCCTAGCCCCATCATTTTGAATGTGTTAAAAGCAGAGTGAACTAAGCACAGAATTCATATGGCTCTGCATGATTTGGATTAGATATAAGTGCAGTATTAGGTTGTTTAAGATTTTGTTTTACTTGGAGCAATGCAATAGAAATCACAACTTGAGCTCTCAGTTACAGCTGCATTATAGAAGATAGGCAATCTCAACTAAGAATGAAAATATTTGATGACACAGGTCTCCTTGTTGAATAATATACACAAGGGGGTTCGTTAGCCACCTTGAGTTGTGCTTCAAGCTGTGTAAGTGCCTTGCAGAAGGTATTAATTTTGTTTGTTAATGTTTGTGTCATCAGATGCTTTTATTTATAGATTGGGACCATGTTAATTTGCTCACTAGGTTTAGAGGTATATTTCTGTGCATTTCTTGCATAGAACATACCATCCTCTTCCACTAGAGAAGCCATCTCCATAGGTGGTGTCTGGTCACTTCTATTTAGACAAAGTTCGTAACTAGTCACTGCTTTGTTGGGGAAATCTATCTGTGTTCAACATACTGCGGTGTTGATGAGTTCTGTGGCACCAGTGTGTAAAGTGAGACATCTCTCACTTCAGGTGAATGTCCTCCTCAAACACCCTCAAGAGAGCTTGGCCAAGACTCGTCAGAGTTATATGAGAGACCTTGGGCAGAAGGGGTGACTGAAGTAAGAGAGAAGCAGCACTCTTCATCACTAGAAGAAGAGCTCGGTTAAGAAGTATGTTTCAAAACCCCGGTGGGTACATGTGTGGCTGTGGCTATGCTGCTTTTGTCATAACTTCCTGAAGTAGAAAACTGTAATTCCAGGGAACTACTAGATGGTCAGCCTTGTTGAGTCCACCGAAGAACCCAGAATCCCTTAGATATTGCACTGCATGCCTAGAAATTAATCCACAGCTGCTGAATCAGAGCAAACAACGTAGGTCTGTTGAGATGCAAACTTGGACACAGATAGAGGGTAATGTGTGCCAGAGTCTGCACCCCAATAAGCTCACACAGATGTGTGCAAATGAAAACTGACAGACAACACTTAACTGGGGACTAATATGCATATATTTTGGAGAGAGTTGCACTCAAGTTAGTTGGTGAATAAGAAAATAGACATTGGTTCTGAGGGTGAAAAGTCTAGGGAAAGGCGACCAGTAACAAACTAGTGCTACAGTCCATTAAAGCAGAGGACACAGGGAAGGAGGAGCTGAATCCTCTGACTGGTGAGGGAACTCCCTGCCTAGGATTCAGATCTGCATGTGTGTGTACATTGTGACAGGATGCCAACAATGCAGCAGTAAATATTTTAAAAGAAGCCTTTTGCAAAAAGCTAAAGAAACTTTGGACTTCATGGCTCTGTTGGGCTGGCTCCTAACATAGCAATCTGTCCAGCTGAACTGGAAATAACTATCAAGTGGACCACGCTTAACAAAACATGCAAAGACCAAGCATGCAGCTCTTCTGATCCACTCTTGGCTATTGCCTTATGCTTTTCAAATGATGCTTATTAATTGCTGTTAAAACAACTACCTGTTAAGAAAGTGGCCAGCAATAAGGCATCTTACCTTGATTTTATACCTCTTCCACTGCATCCCCTAGAAGTTCTAAACATAGTCTGGAGATGCCTGCTCCCGGCAAATAAAACGAGATCCACATGTGGTTTGATTTTCATGCAGCCTCTGAGGTAGAACTTGATCTGTGTTTGATGCTGTTCTCAAAAAA
>VXBQ01007007.1:228641-264235 GCA_013400175.1 Phainopepla nitens | reverse complement strand
AAAAAAAAAAAAAGAGAGAGAAAATTAGCATGCAGCAAAATGCAGGAACACAGAGAGCTGGACACTGTTCAGATTTAATGTTTGCTTGTTTCTGATTTATTAACCCAGTACAGATACAACTGGGTTGTTTTTCAGCATTGTCCTATTCTCTGCCCAGTTTTCCACTTGCACTGCCAGAGGCATAACAAGAACAGCTGGCTTGCCAAAATTTGTGGAGTGCCTTCTGGTTAGGGAAGGATAAGGACCTCAAGTAGTCACAATCTCATTTAAACACAGGTTAACTCTTATTACTGCATCCTAGAGCAGCGACTAAAAGCATCACACTTTATTTCAACAGAGCATTTTGGCAGAATAGATAAAAATTGTTATTAATGGAGAAAACAAGTAATTGTAAGACACTAATTCTTCATGGTTCTTCCATGAGTTCCCTGTGTAACATCAGTGGAATCACATGAAGCATGATTTGCAACCCTGGATTCATATTCTCCCCAAACCACCAATGGCTTGGCTTTACACTTGACCCTACACTGGGTCTTGAGCATCCAATATGCAGCTCAACATTCTGCAGCCTTACTGATTGAGTATGGATAGCTCAATACACTCACCTCATCCCATCATCCATGCAAACACATCCTATTGCCTAGAGCTACTTGGAAAGAGAATTAAAAGAATACTTATTCTGGAAAGGAGCAATATGACAGCTGACTTACAGAACAAATTGTTTCTCTCTGTGTTGTTACTAATCACCAGATCAGGGATCTCTCCTTTACATCTATCCACTGTGTGCTCAATGAAAACCAACAAGCTAAACCCAAGCTCTTTTAAGATTTTATTTTAATGAATCCTCTCCCTGCAGTGCATCTGAAATTCAGCTGGAATTGCCAACCTCCCTGGTTTTAAGTCTGAACAACAAAGTTTGACATGGCTTACTGCCCATAAACAATCAGAAAACGCTTTTCTGCTTTAAAGCATAGCACAGCTTGTGAGGAGACTTTCTGGAGATGGACTATATCCCCAGATACCATGTCTGAGGATGAAGGAATATGTGAGGAAAACAAATCAGAGGCACTAAACCTTTCAAGAGATATCATTCAGTTAACATCCCCCCAACATTTCAAAAAGCAGCAAGAACAAATTCTGTGTGTTGGCCAGGGTCTTTTGGGCAGGCACAATCCCATGGCCACCTTCCTTCAGGGGGCAACCAGGGCTACTGGAGCCGCAGCTTCCACCTTCCTGGTGACTCTTTCCACTTTCTAGAGGCTGGTGAGCAGCACCTGCCTCCTGCACCAAATAAACCCACTTGAAGGGTCACAGCCGGCGCTGATTGTGAGCAATGCAAGGCAACAGTGCGGAACACACGCTTTGTGCTTCCCCACTTGTCAGACATTGCTCATGCTAATGGAATTGTAATTCTTTCTGAGTGGGGATATGATCAGTAAGCAATCTTACTGCAAAAATCAGCTTAAATATTTAGTTACTTTGGTTACTGAAATAAGAACTCTGAACAATTTGTGAGCATGCATAATATTCTTGTGGGAGAAAATACCCAGTCTCTGCAATATATGGATATTCTGGGCTGTTGTGGAATAAATACAACTTTCCCCTAACATTTTAACTAAACATTTTCTGAAAAATAAAAGAATAAACCATATTAAAAAACCTTTACCCCAGGCTACTACAAAGAAGAAAAAATGTTCCAAATGTGAACTAATGAAGTACAAAGTAATGAATATTTAATTTGCATAATTTACCAAAGTGCAGTGAGGAATCCAAGCAAAATTCTTCATAAACAAAGTGTTCATTAGGTGTTTACTGTAGCTTTTATGCAATCTTTACATTTTTTTCCCCCTGTATTGCTATTACTATGGTATTACACAAAGGTGAATGAACATCTCATGAGAGTGTCTAGAAGGTTCAAAGGAAAAAAATGAAACCAGGAAGGCAGTGGTGTCTATTAAATTTAAATAAGCTACCTGTTTACAGTGAAGAAGATAAAAGACTAAGCACAGCAGAACAGCAACTGAGAAAAGGAATGGGAAAGGTAATTGAGTTTTACATTATGGGTTTCTTCACTTGGCAGTGTGAATATTATTGAATTAGCCCTATTACTATAAAGATTGCACAAAAGCAGAACAGTGTGAAGATTTGCTATGAAAGTTTAACAATATCAATGGAGGTAAGTGCTACCAAAACTGTGCACAGGAATGTATCAGAGAAAGAATTCAGTAGGATTTTTTTTCAATAGAACTGAACTAGAGTGTGATGTGAATTTTAATAAGACCATACAGAAGAAATGAAAATGGGAACTGCGAAAAAATGTCCATGCACAAAGGGAAAGATTTCACAGCCACAACCTGCACAGTAAATATCAAGAGGTGAAATACTTGTATTAAAGGGAATGTCCTTCATACCATTGCTTTATTTAACAGACTATACCTTGCCATACCCCCTCAGTCTCTAGCTTACCAAGTTTCCTCTGGAACAAGGTCACATGTTTACCTGAAATATGGATTTCACATTGTTTTATAGATTCTAAGTGAGAATTAAAGGTCAGCAGATTTAAATTACTGAATGCAGATCTAAAAACTGCTTTTGTTTGACTGCAGAAGATTGAACTAAAGTGGTGCTGCATTGCTTCACCCTCTTTTCCAACTTTTCCTTCCTCACTACAACCCAAATTTATATCTGCTTCCTACACATTATTTATTTAGCTACTGACACAGGTTTTTCTGTAAAGCTTGTCTGCAGGGTGTTTGAATAATCTCTAAAATCATAGCATAACCTACTCAGTATTTCACAAATTTCTTCCAGAAGGTACCAGGGGTATCGTGTAAAAATAACTGACTCAAAATCAGGCTGCTTTTTACCTACCTCACTGAAGTGGGAGCATGTGGCTGTTGTACACAACTTACCCTGGCAACAGGGATCTTGATTAACTGTAAGAAGTACTAGTGCCTCAGGCTGGTAAGAAAGTCTAATTGGGTATTAAAAGAACATTATTTTGACAAATTATACATTCTAGGAACAACATGCTGTGTTCTGCATTTTGTCTTCTTCATCTCTGAATGAAAGAGTGAATTGCCCTTGCCATGGGTCACCCCCATCTATTCCCACACCTTACTCTGCCTGTAAGTTAGCAGCACATCTCAGCTGGAGGGAGTTTTGGACAGCTGGCAAGCACAGTCCGGGCGGATCTTCTGCCTGTTTGATGCAACTCCTGCCCACTTGGAGACAGAGCAGGCAGGTACTTGCACAGCCTTCCAGGAGCTCAGCCCTGGCAAATTCAGGCGTTTGCACTGAAAGAGCCCAGCAGGGTGCTGAATCCACACCCCTCCATTTAGCAAGCTGTTTGCAGACCATGGGAATGCAGCATGGAAATGTGCAAATGATGATCCATGAGAGACTAATGACAGAAGGTGAAGCAATTAAAAAAGTTAAATTAGAGGAGAGATGTAAGTATAAAAACGTAACCACTGACAGGTCCTGAATATAACTGTGTATGAAAAGACAATTTTCAGGTTTTATCACAGATACTACTCTTGCAGTCTTAGGGTAATTTAACAGAAAAGTGAGTAATTATCATCTCTTTGTTTTTCCAGGAGACCAGTAGTGATGTGACTCTAAGGAAGCTGAAGGGAGGCACTAGGATATGGAAAGCAGATTCCACTGCGCTGTAGCACAGGGAAACCTCATTGACATCACTGCTGAGGAGCCTGTCAGCCCAATGCTAAAAGACCCGTTTAACATACTACTCAATTTGTAGTGGACTCCATTTCCATGTGCCTTAGCTGGGCATATCAATATCTCCCCTGTGAGGATAGTGCAGTTTTGCTTGAGTAGCCAGCTGCAGAGGAAAGTCCTTTTTCAGAACAGATGTTACACCAGAGGCATTGGTATGATTTTCTGAAGTAGAAAAATGTTTTTATTTTATGAATTATGACATAATCATAAAAAAATAATTGCCTAGATATCTTTTGAGCCTCTGAAGAATTTTTAGAAAGATGGAGGCTGGAAGGTGATCTCCTTGAAAATCCATGGACTAGGTTAATCTGAGAGTAGGAGTGTTCTTCCACCACCCACAGGTGCATTGTGCAATGGGAAGGTTTAGCTGTGACACCCTGCAGGTACCAAATGCCTTATAAGCTGCACCAAACCAAACTGCAGCCCTATTACCTTCTGATCCTCCTCTATTCCTGTGTCCAACTCATTCCTTTGCTTTTTTTCTATCCCTATGGTAATGACTATTCCCCTATGCACATTTGCCTCCAACCCATCCCAGCTTTGTGTATGCGTTGGTGAGGAAAAAACAGCTCTGATCATCAAGTTAACAGTACATGGGTTTAACTGGGACCTGTGATGATGACAGTTGTTTCATTCTCTTGGTCTCATCTACAATCCAACATGTAAACACTGTGAAAAGTGTTATAACAAGGAGTTATAACACTCTGAATGTATCAAACAGCCTCAGGAAGATCAGGTTTTGTGTGTTTCAGGCTGTTATGATGTAAAAGACTAAGGAAAGTTGGTGACACGGGTATGCACAGGTATCAGTGCTGAGCAGACAGGAATCAGGTGTGGTGAAGAGGGGAGAGGTGTGGCCAGGCCAGCTGGTGCCAGGTCAGAAAGCAGTCATTCCATTCTGAGCATTCACCTTTCAGTCAGCATTGAAATGTGTTTCAGCCAATGCCAAATGACAAAACTGGAGCTGAAGTGTGGCCAAGTATCTATAAGTAGCCTTTCTCCTGCTGGAATAACAACTGTGTGTTGATGAGTGGAACAGCAGATGGACATTTTGGACGAAAACTTAGTACAAAATGACAAATTTCTATACTGGCTTTAGATGCAGTTAAGTATTATCCAACCATTAGAATCAGAAATAGTGGCAAAGAGAGGTGAATAGCTATGATGTGAGCTGTGGATCCAGAATATCCAAGCTCATATAGGTTGCTCCAGCACTGCACCACTAGCAGGACCTGGGAATTGGACCACTCTGTAGTGAATTATGTTCTTCTGGTTTCCCAAAAATGACCTAAGAGTGATGCTGGTACTGAAACAACTGATGTCTGGTTCTGCTTGGCAGGGAGTGGGGCATTATTCTTTATTGTAAAACTGTGGATGAAATATAAATATTGTCACTGTCTCTAGTGGATCTTTGATGCAGCTGTGCAGTGCTCCTCAGATAAGCAATCTCCAGAGGACAGTTTTTTGCTGTTTGGCCCTTGGGACTTTTCAGGGTCATACTGGCAGCATGAGGCTCTCCCTTAAGGCAGCATTCTAAATAGAAATGCTTCCCTACTACAGCTCTAGAAATACAATGAATTAGACTGGGGAGTAAGTAATTTGTATTGATGCCTTTCCAGCCCCAAGACTGGGAGATCCCCCTATGCCCTGCCTTCTCCCTCCTGCAGAAACTGTGAGGAGTTCCCACAAAAGAAATGGGGCAAGTGTGCAGACTTGAAGGTAAGCCTGGCTCAGATGGGAAGATTAAAGGCAATTTGTTATCCACATTGGAATGATTTTTGAGCAATGTGCTATAAATATTAGAAATTTCATCAGTTTATTTTTATCATATGTAAGCATATTCCTTCTCCTTTCTGAACATAAATGAACTGGCTTAATCGGACTCCATTTAATAGAATTATTATTCCTTTTGCATCTCCCCTGCTGCTTCATATCACTGTTGAGTGATATTAAGGACTAGTAAAATTCATGGATTTTTCTTGCTTGCCAGGTATAGAAAAATACAGAAAGTAGGCAAAGAGCAATCTTTTGTTCTTACTTGGCAGAGAAGATTATGGCTATAACATGCTATTAGATTATATAAAGAGAAGTAGTAAAATTTTTGAAATGAAGTAACAATTTTCTAATCTCATGACCCTATCTTGCAAAGGGCTGATGCTGCAGTTTTCACAAAAAATCTGGGATGATAAACAGGAAGGCTGTGGCAGTTTCAGTTGCACAATACTACATTATGGGAAACACTCAGGACCAGAAAACACAATTTTTCAATCTGGTTCAGTATGGGGATAAGCCTAATATGTTTTCTCTGGAATACAGACTTTGCATTGCAAATTGAAACCCCGAGTCAGAATGCTGTCCTTAATCTTCCTTATGCCCAACACCAATTTCTTTTTATCTTTTCCCCCCCTATTTCTTTTTATCTTTTTTCCCCCCTATTTCTTTTCTTCCCCCATTTTTCTTTTTTTCCCCATTTTCTCATGATTCCTCCAAGATATTTCAAATTCTCCAGGGACCTACTGGTTAAAACTCTGTTTTTCAGAAGAGAAAATAAAGACCTTACTTCTCAAAGAAATCTATATGTTTAATTCTCATCAAAAAGGTGTGGGCTCATATTAGCATGTTTGATATTTGCAAATTTAAAATGTATCTTACTAAGCTCCTCTGAAAAGGAATTATATTCATTTTGCACAGAATAGTCTCAGCTCATTTTACTAGTAAACATTTCTTGCAGACCAGTAAATAATCTTGATAATTTTGCTTCAATTTTATGACCACATCTCAATTATAATAACCAACCACAGATGGAAACCCTTAGCATGTTAACAAAAAATTCAAATATTTGATAATATGTAGAAGTCATCCAAACAGTGAAAAATCTGCAGACAGACCTTTAGAAATAATTAAGAATGTTTTATTCTGGTGTAAGTAACGTAAATGGGCCAAAGGTGTTAATCCCTTTTTCAGTCTGGCTTTGTACTGAGATTATAATCTCAGGCCTAGTCACTGGCTCCATAAAAAAGCTAACTTTGTTTCATACAAAAATGTGAAAACTGCCACATCAGGAAAGATAACACCAATATAGATTACGTGAAAGATTTCTCATTGCTTACAAAAAAGATAGTCTTTGCAGTGGGCACTGTGAGCATCTTCTAAAGAGAAAGGCACTAGGTTCCTTATTCCACCTGATTCCAGCAGAACTAAGGCTGCAAAAATGAACATAGAATACTTCATGCTTGAAGAAAGACACTATTGTATCATTAAGAAATTATATCCTGCTGGCTCAGGAGAAAGCCTCCTAAATTACAAAAATAACAGAAGCAGAGTGAAACTGTCTAATAATAGGATTTATGGCTCTATGTTTTCTTATAAACAAGAAAACCAGCACTTTGTACCTCTAAGTATCCCTTTGCATCCATAATACAGGATTATTTAAAGATTCCTGAATGTATTTTTGTCCTGTGTGTTTGTGTTTCTGTGCAAGTGAAGGGCCTTGAGGGAAAGCCATTGAGGAGCAGCTGAAGTCACTTGGTCTGTTCAGCCTGGAGGAGACTGAGGGGAGACCTCACTGCAGTCAGAACTTCCTCATGAGGAGAAGAGAAGGGGCAGGCACTGATCTCTTCACTCTCATGACCAGTGACAGCACCCGAGGGAATGGCCTGAAGCTGAGTCAGGGGAGGTTCAGGTTGGACATAGGAGAAGGTTCTTCACTTAGAGGGTGGCTGGGCACTGGAACAGCACCAGCCTGACCAGTTTGATAAAGATCATAAAAAATTGTGTTGGAAAGAAAAAGGTATTGAAGGAAAATAAGGAGAGGAAGCTGTGGCATGACCCTCATTTGCTCATCACTTGCACAGGATATATAAAAATCTATTATGAAACATAAGGATCCTGCCTACAACTTTCTGGAAGGGCAGAGCCTAGAGCACTGCAAACTTCTCAGACTAGATCTGTCTCACTAAACTCAATCCTCACTTTATGGATGATTTGATCTGGAGCAGCACCTGAAATACCCTTTCAGAAAGTAAAGGAAAAGGGTGCTGTGCTTATGTTCCACCTTACTCTTCATCCTAGTGAATAATCACTGCCAGGTGAACTTAAGGAAAGCAAATAAATTGTAGAATACCTAATCCATCCCCTGTCATTAAGAAGATTCAAATATATTTTAAATTAATAATTACATTGAGAAATGCCACTGGAAGTAGGAAAGGGGGTATGAAAAATGGTTTTGGGCAACTATAAAAGCAAAAAAATCATATACAGACTTGAAAGCAAGGATTCTGAATTTGATATACTCATGGGACCCAGGGAAGACATTCAGAGGTGAGGCAACAGGAAATGTGACAGTGACAATTTGGTTCATCTGGAAAAATAGGTGGCAGAGGTTAATAAGTCATATCTCGGAGAGGTGAGAGAAAGTCATGCCACTGACAGCACTGGAGGTGGGGGAGGGAAGCAGAGATGACTTTAAGGGTAGTCTTGAAAAATCAGTTCTGGAACGGCAGCCAATCCAAGGTGCAACATCCAAGAGGAGATATGAGCCTCAGAACATGCATATGCAGCAGAAGAAAAAGTAAATTTGAGAATTATTAATAAAGCCAAATGGATGAATCCACTCATCAATAAGGAGAACATTAGAGGAAGATTACAGGTACAGACAAGAAACTTGCACTATCATTCATAATTGGATATAACTTTAGTTCCCATTTATCAATACCTCATTTACCCAACGAGCAGGTCCATAGGCAGTTAATATAATGAGGAGCATCCTGAAAATTACAAAACAGAGTGGTGAATGTATGGCTCTACAGGGGAGACACAAGCAAATAGCTGAAATGTCCTTCACTGTCCAAACACCATAAAAACTAGGCACTTCTCACTGTTTGAGTTTAGAAGCTGACTGCAAACTTTCATGCAGACAGAATTATGATATCTCTACAGAAAATGAATGTGGAAACACACCTGTCCATGACAAAACCTTGATGCTGAAGTTACTGCTTTCCTCATTTTCTCAGCACCGATTCTTTGAAGCAGTGTCATTTTACCTTACTTCCTATTTTAACCTGGTATTTAATAGCAAACGATTCACCCCAGGATCTCTGATGAATATCAAAGACTCATTTGTAACGAAATAAAGTAAAACTGTCGAAAGTTAAAAAAGCAAATGCGTAAAACAAACCTTTGCCTTTGAAATTAATGAGCTTTGAAATCTCTTATACCAAAGCAGAGCAAAGCAGGAAAGAAAAGCAAACAAGGAACCTGGAGAGACAAGAGAGGATGGAACCAGACCAAATGACAGATCGCAAACATGGGGAACCAAATAATATGCAAATAGTGGTAATCAACAAGAATAACAGGAAAAGCATGATGAAAGCTAAACTCTTCTGATAGAAATTACTCCTATGACATGCTAGAAGTGCATTAGCACCCTGTAACCATAATAAAAGAGCCAAACTAAGTAATTCGCATCAAAGAGTAGCATGCAAACAGTTCATTAAAAAGTAACATATGGTAAGCAGGTTCCACCTCTTGCCTACAATTAACTCAAGAAAGTGAAAAATAGTCTCTCTGAGATGTATAACATTAAACAAAAATTAAGGAGGAAAAGCCCCCAAACCCCAATGACAACAACTGGGAAAAAAACCAAACCAGCAGTGACAATTCTGCATAAAGGAATAGAAAACATTTGAAGAACTGAAAACATGCTGAAACACAGGAAGCCTCTTGGGACCATGGAACTAATCAAGACACATTTCCTAGAGATTCTCTATATTCCTCATCTTCTCTGGTAATATATCCATCTGGTTCTTGTGAATCTCACCTCCATCATCTGTTATGTACCCTTTTCAGTGCTTCAATTTCCATCCACACTGCTAAGCCTATGGTCTTATGGGGACTCTTATCATCCTTCTTACAGCCTCACAGTACCCTAACAACCCCCTGACAACAGCCTCATCTCCCCACCCACATTCCATATCCCTTATGGCCTTCAATGACACCCTTCAGCATGTTCCACGTTTCTGGCATCTCCACTTAATAGGTTGTCCTCATCACTTCCACGTGCCTTATGCTTCACCAAGTCACAGAACTGCAGAGATTGGAAGGACTTCTGGATGTCTGACCCACTTTGCCCAAGCGGAGTCAAGTAGAGGAGGTTACTCAAGGTCATACATGGCCCATTAGGGTTTGAGTAACTCCACAATCTCTCTGCCGACCTGTGTCCACCCTAAAATAAAACAGCTTTCCTTATTTTTAAGAGGAATTAACCACGCAATAGCTTTCTTCAGTGACCCTAATATATTCCCCAGAGTGACCAGCTCTGAGCCATACCACATTCAACTGCTCAAAGTACCTTTAACGTCAAATCTACATATCTTGCACCTACACACAGAGGTTGTCATCTCCCCCATCAAATGCACTTTACTTGCTGGTCAGGCAGAGGCTGTGTCCTTGGCCAGGATGTGATTGGCCATGTGCATGAACAGCTGGCAGCCTTTTGGCTGCTAGGCAAACCAAATATAACCATCAGGGCTGAACTCCCTCTGTTTACCCTTGGTAATTTTCTTCATAAGCTTCTTTCCTCTACACAACCATCACTTGAGATCTCTCTGACAATGCAATTGTCCCTTCACTTGTCTCAAAACAGACAGTGGCTTCAAAAACTTTTGACAGGTGCTAACAAAGAAAGCCCAAACTTAAATGAAGGTGCTTATTTTTCCCTGTTGACAACACTTTTAATTTAGACTCTGAAGATACTTTCATGTGTCCAAAGGTGGGAGGAATTAAGCCTACAAATAACATAAGCATCTAGCCATAGACTGCATTGAAAATAAAAAGAGATGAGACTCGATACGGTGGTATGACCTCAAGGGACATTTCAGATAATGTTCGTGATGGATATTATTACCACCTCTCTTCAGTCAGGGAAAATACTTGAGAGCCAATAATAAGATCATTTCTGAAAAAAATCAGCATACTTCAAAAATCTTTAACTACACAGTGTATTCCATAAAAATCATGGGTACTATGTTTCCTGGGTATTGGTCTTTTTAACAAAGCTTTCAGGAAACCACAAAAGAGTTGAGCAAAAGAAAAAAAAGGCATCATGCCAAATTCATATGATAAATCAGTGAACAGCAGGCACTGAGCACACCTTAAGCTCAGAGACCATTTTTCTTTCTTCCAAGAAATCTGCAAAACAAGATTCATATAAAAATAACTTGTAATAAAAAACCAGGTTGCCTGGGGAAAAAGAGTAAAACTGTTCTAAAATAGCATCTGAATTTGTGAACGGAATGAACTAATTTAATAACAATGAAAAATATTGCAGAGACCAACTTCCAGCTGAGACAGGTTTAGTAAAGTACCTCCTGGCTTAGTATTTTGGCTCACCTGGTGGAAATACACAGAGGGTCTCAGCTGGAAGCTCAGCTGTGCTAATGTGCAAGACATACACTGGAAGTCCAGATACCAGATGGGGGATTTTGCTAACTGCTTAAATGGGCTCTCATGGCAGGCCACCAATTGGCAAACACAGGATCATTTTAGGCTTATATTATGCTAAAAAGCACAATAGTGGTTGGGGAGAATGAAGAGCATGAAAACAAAGGTAATCCTGTTCTCAAGCAAGCATAGAGATGGTTGCTTTCTGTGTGTTTATATGAGTCTTATATTTGCCATTGAAGTCAGGAATGTAATGATTCTTGCGTTAAACGACAATGCAAAGAAAATAATACAGTGTACATGCTACATGTACACACATACATGTTTCAATCCAATACAGCTGATGTCTTGACCTCTTTGTGACCGTTGAAATAGGAATGATGAACATCCGTGCCTGAGGCTTCCGTGCCATGTGGATTGCAAGTGATTCCCGATCCGAGCATCAAGCTCAAGATTTTTAGAGCTACCTAGGGACGTCTCTCTCATTTGCAACTTTTTGCTGAATAGAGACCTCTTGTATTCTTTCAACCAAGTTACTTTTTCAGAGAAAGGAAAGGACTTTTAATTTTTAAATTTAAGAGCTTTTATGCTCCTCTGAGATGGATAAAACCACTAACCTGTGGTAAAGAATACATAAACTGGGTAAATTTGAGACGGAAACCAGCCATTCTCTATAAATTACAGAAGAAAGATATTCAAGACTAGTGTCTCAACACAAGATCTCAAAAGAAAACTCTCTTTTTAAGAGAAATTAATAACTTTTGCTGATAACTAGTTTTGATTTGTGAGCCAAAAGGATATAATCATGAGGATAAGAGGCAAATAATCCTCAAGTGGAACAATTAAATTCCTATCAATTGTGACATAATAACAGAATGATCTTCTAAAGCTCTGGAGATGCCTAACCTTTCTCTTTATTAAGTAAAGATAATCTGCAATTACACTGCTTAATTATTTGCAAATATTCTCAATATATTCTGTCTCTGTAAAAATTGCTTTTCTAAATTGGTTTGTTTTTAGCATGGTTATTTTTCAACCCTCAAAGGTAAATAATTTCGTTACCTCCTTCTTATGGGGTATTGAGCACTTTGGTTGTTTTTTCCCTTATCTCATAATACTGAACACAATTTTGTAGCCTGGGTTGGATCCCTATCATAGTCATATGCAGTGTTTTTATGCTTGGGGGGGGTGTTTGAGTTTGTCTTTCTACTCAGCAAGCCATTTTGCAAAGGCCAAATGCCATACCACTGCTTTTTGTCTGAACAGTCATGGACCTATCTCCTGCACAGGTCTCAATGCAAAGAGCTTCCAGTTCCGTGTCCTGAGGACTTTACGGTGATGATGAAGGACACGCTTGGCAAGCAGAGCTGCTGGTGAGGGTGTGTAGATGGGTCAAGTCTAGATCTGGAGCTAAAACTGATCTTAGGTGCCCTTGCTCTGGCTTAGACAAGCTGTACCCCAGAGCCTCATCCTGAGTCTGGATCTACATGGCAATACAGATCAGGCGTGTGGTACAGCCCGCAACTCACACAAACTCTCTGTGAGTGTGGTGTAGCTTCCTTCCTTACCATGCATCCTGGTTTTCCTCCACCGAAAGCCAGGACATACTCATTCACCCATTTTGCCCCTCAGCCACCTCTGGAGGAATATCCCAGCAGTGCCATGAAGGGCAAGGGTACCAGCATAGATGGCACTGTCAATGCAGAGGACCTGATTCACTCCTGGAGAGGCTTCTCTCTCTCCACTGAGAATACAGGGACCTTGGGGCAAGCAGCCTCCCATCCTAAAGCCTCACAGCAAGGGGAGATCAATTTGGACAACCTTTATCTGAACCAACCTGACACTGCCACCTCTTAGTGGGGTTGACATAAAATACAATCAGATTTAACTCAGCTTGTCAGATTAGCAAAGCCTGTTTAAAAGAAATCAAAAATTCATTAAGAAACTTAGCAAGATTTTCTTTAAAATGCTGATGTTTTGAAACCTTTTTACACTTCAGGTGCTTATATCTCACATTTAGAAAAACTGCAGTGAACATTGCCTCCATGTTTAACAGGCATTAAACTTTTAGGATTTATTTATTTGCTTAATTTTGAGATTTCCCTTTGTTAATGCACAAATTTTCCATTGTTTTAGTACAGATATTTTCATCTACAGGTAAATCACATTATAAAAAAATTCCTCTGTGTGATACACATGTTTCCAAGAGAGGCAAGAAATGAATTGTAATGTCTAGACCACTAAAGAGGAGGAGTATAATCTCAGCATTATACTGATTTATACTTCATGGGAATGTATGCAAAAGAACATAAATACTATTGCTGCAATTTTATATCATATTTCATGTGGGTTTTTTTCTTTTTCTTACTGGTGCTTCCCAGTTTCATCTGCTTACTGCTTTCCTCGTGAAAGAAATGAGCGTGTTGATATAAAATATTACATCAAATACACCTGTGAATGTGCACTCCTGTTTCCAGGATTTTAGAAAATAAAGAGTTGTTTCCAAGCTTCTGCTTTTCTATGGAGAGAGTGGATAAACAGCTTTAGTTAATATCTTTAAAAGTGCTGAGAGACATAAAAACGTAAGCTGCCTTCCTGCTTCATTCATACATTAAAAAGGGGTTGGAAGGTACTTAGGAACAGAAGGAAACAGAATTTGAAGAATAGGGTTGTTTGGTGAAGTAACTAGAAAAGTCCTAGGCTTTGGAGTTGATAATAATATTAGAATTAATGCAACTAGCCATATTGCTGTAGTCTGCAGCTGAGGAAAGAATGCCGGAAAAAAATTAAGGGTTGTGTATGCTTTTTACATATAATGGCAGTTTCTTTCCTAATATTGCTATTGTAGCAGAAACCATATTTCACGTTAGTATTACTTAATATGTTATTCATTGCCCTGGGCTCCAGAAATGAGCAGTGAATTAGGTCATGGTGAATAAATGCCTATCAGTGTCCATCAAATGACATTCCTCGTCTCCTCTCCCCCTTTTTTTGTTTCATGTGGTATCAAAATCTCATTCTCTTGTTCATCAGGCCGAATGTGACAGAGCAAATCTTTCTGGGGGCGTCTATAAATATATAGCTCCCATTACAGCTAGCGTCAAACTCAATACAAATGGTAAGACTGATGTCAATCCCTCTCATTTCAACGAGGTATGTGCTGCATTTGGTCAAATGAGCACATTGTAAATGACCCTGAACTAATTACCTCTCTATGATATGGCATGAGGCCAGACCAAGGGCCAGCTCAAACTGCTACCACTAAGGGGTCTCCATGCTGTACCAGGTCCATCAGTGCCTCTCCCTCTCCTTGCCTACAGCCTCACCAGAACTGACTTTAGCAAATGCTGGCATATGAGCAATGACTGCTGAAGCTGCTCATCAGCAACTCATAGTTGCTCAATCCTTTTTTTTTTTTTTTATATTACCCCATTTTCTTTTTATCTCATGTCTTGCACCTCAGACAGTTGTTGATATATTGCTATTTTGATGTACACTGACATATGGCTCCTGAAGTACTACATAAGTGATTCAGGCTGCTGCAACAGTTAATTTATAGCTTGCACACAAAACCTTGGCTCCCAGTGATGCCTAGGCTAGGTAAAAGTGACACTCTCCATCCTGAAGGGGCAGCTACTCACACCTCAGCATTGCATGATAATGGAAGTTTAGCGATCTACCTCATCCTGATGTGATCAGACCATTAAAATTAATGGGATAAGGTAAAATTAGTGACCTGCATTTAGCAATGCACAAGTGTTATATGACTTTATTTGCCACTGACCTCTGTCCTGGCTCACCACTGGCCCTGTGGCTGCTGTGTTGTGTTGAGTGAGAGCCCAGTGCTGACCAGCAGAATTAAAACTCACCAGGCACTATCAAAGAAAGAGTGAATGGAGGTCTCTCTGTAGAAAGTTTTCTGGGAAAAGATAGATATATGCTTGCAACCTGAATAAAGGAAGAAAAATGGGCTTTTTTCTGTGGGATAATTTCAGTCAGCTGATAAGAGCCCTTTTGTCACCTGGTTGGAATGACAGCTAGTTTTGTCTATATAGTTTCCTATTAGGCAAAAATTCACTTTAAATGCCTAGTTTGAGACCTGTTACTATTTGGGGGGACAGCCCTGAAGGCCTTCACCCTGTCCCTTCTATTTATGCATTTATACTGCTTTAGTTAAGGCTGTGGCAGCAATGCTGTCAGAGATACCATATTTTCAAGAGACCATGGGATCTTTTTTAACACTAAAATGTGGTCATAAAAATGTGCTTTGGGCTGCAACCTGTATTACAATATTTAAGCCAATAAGCAGGCTCATTTAACCGAGGAAAGTCTTCCCATCTCAAATAGCTGGACTTTTGAAATTCTACATGTGCAAAAATGAAAACACTTAAGTGACTTGGATAAAATTTTGCTGGACTACCTTTCAGCAAGAGTTCCTAGCAGTGCAGGGAATATAGAGGAGCATGCATGCAGCTATGAAGAAAGCTTTTCTTTCATGACAGGAAACCAGAGACAAAAAAGGGTGTCATCCTGACAACAGAGTGTCACTGAGCACCAGACTAAAAACCTGAGCCACAATTAACTCCCTCCCAGACTGATAGGAATAATGCTAATGGTGGTGACAGATTTAGCTACTAGGATCATTGTCTTTCCTGTATGTAGATTTTCATGGTCTTTCCTCTATGTAGGTAGAATGAGCCTGTGCTCATGGAATCTGACTTGGCTTTGCTTCATTTATTTGGTGCTGCTTCTAGCTGGGCTTCATGTGATGCACTTAAAAGAATTTTCCTGCCTGAAACATAGAATGAACATCTGTATCAGGCAGGAATTTCACTTTTGCTATGGCAAGAGTTCTAATAAAGACACACAAAATTGTCTTTTGCCTCAGCCACAACAACACAGCATTTTAAAGAATCTGTGGACAAACAAAAAGGGGGAAATGGTCATGGAAGTTGAAGTGAAACAAGGAAGATGGGAAGACAACATGAGTAAGCTACAGAGCATTAAACCACTTACAGCTGCTTTCACTTGGAAAGAAAATGTTTTTTACTAGCTGTGGATAACTTCTAGAAGACGCTCAATGTAAGAATGCTGACTTTACATATTTAGTTCGTGTGCCTCACCTCTTCAGGGTGGCCTTGTGCAGAGGAACCCTAGTGAACACAGCTAGTGTCTCTTTTCAGTTAAATTGGATTTCTACAGATAATTTATGTCAAACTGACACTTCCTTTTATTTAAACTGTACTCAGATAAAGAATCACACTTCCTAAGTTTCCACAGAATTTTAAGGAGGGACTGATCCAGACTTCAGATCCTGATCTCCAAAAAGAGAGGGTGTTATTTTGGGTGAATGGGAAGGACTACCAGAGTCAGTGTAAGAATGATTGGAGGTAACAAGTGAGATTATACATTTAAATATTGGGGTTGATAATGTTACCACGTAAATATAGTAGATGGACAAAGCTGGAATTTTGTACTGACAAAAAGCAAGATAAATGTTCAATGAATAGGAAAAATGTATGTTCTCATCCAGTACACAAACTAGACTTATTCAGAATTTGCATACACTGGACAAGACTCAGGACAGTTTTGGAGAAAGAAGTTTAATTTTTGACTAAAATAGGCTAACATATTTGGATGTTTTTAAACAATTCTCTCTTTCTTGAATATAGGCAATTACATCTTAAGGGAGATATGCATGAGAGAGCCCTGACACCTAAGTCACACCTGAAAGTATTGTTATGCTTCAGTCCATCTTCTGTCTGAACCATGTTGGACTACACTGATAACAGCTTGCAAGGCTGGAATGGCCCAAAGTCAAAACAGAACAGTGGCAAGGTTAGCTGTGAAGCATAGTGGTAAATGAAGGGCAGGTTGTTTTAGGGCTCATGTTTACTCAATATCAATATGTTGAACTTTTTAATGTGCCACACTGCATAGCCATAGGAAGCCTCTCTTTTATTGTGGAAGAGATAGTTTATTGCTTTTATTGCTGGAGATAGTTACAGATTTATTTACAATAATTTATGCTATCATGTGGTGCCTCAGTAGTCTTTTCTATACAACATTTGAGAGTCTGTACAACTTTGTACTGTCCTTGGAATTATCAAGGGTGTACAAAAAAATCCAAGGGGATGGTGATTAAAGCTGGGGTAGCTCCGGCTGACAAATACATTACAGATAAATTGGTATTACTGATGATTGTTTAAAGCCACTGGACACTAGATTTGGCAGACTGATTTGACTGTGTTTTTTTGTCTTTTCCCTTGGATAATTTTTTATCTTCTCTTGCTTCAAAAGCTAACTCGCTTCCCTTGAAGGACATTAAGCTTGACATGGTTCAAGCTAAGCTTCTTGAACTTAAATCCAGCATGGATATCCCCTGACTGAATCAGCTTTAACTTGAATTGTGTGTATCTAATATTTCACACCATTTCAATTATACTCCACAGCAGCTGAAGACTATGTGAATTCTAGTGCTAAATTTAATCAGGTGCTCCTCCAGCATGGAAGAGAATATATCTTTGGAATTAATGGAAAGAGACAAATGAAATCAATCCCTGGGATCTTGGTTCTGTCCACTCTGCACCAGGAGATGTCCCAGAGAAAAGACCTTCACTAGCAACTGAAGCCTGAAGTATGATAATGTGAGAACTTAAAACTGTAAGGTATGAAACCCATGAAGAATGGTACACTTCATCTGGACTGTAGAATCAACAAGAATTTAATAAGTTAATCAGATCATCACCATTTGAGCGCACATAAATTTGAATTGTTTCCCCATTATGAAGTGGTTGTCTGTAAATTATTGCCGAGAAAGCCATTTTCAAATTAATGTTTAAGCTGTTAGAAAATACAGAGGGCATTTTCATTAATTGGAAGCAGCTTTTCTTCCGCTCTCTCTATCATTACCTTTGTTACCCAGAATCAGTTTAGTGCTCAAATTTATTGATGTGTATGATTCAGTGGCATTATTTTTTTAGAATTTGTCCTGTACCTGATGGAATAAACTCATTAAGTGTAAATGAATAGTTATATAGTCATCAACTAAAATGAGTCACTGCAGTTCTCTGAAGTCATTACAGTGCCTTTGAACACAGCTGGAAAGAAAGTCTCTGTGAAGGTTACAGCTTCCCTCTCAGAAGTAGTCACATTAATTTTCAACCCTTCTTTGGTATGGCTTCTTGTTTACAGAAAGCGAGAAACATTCCTCAGCAGAAGATGGTGGGTTCTTCTTTTATTCAGGAATGTATCAAACCAGCATGTGAACAGTTTCACTTTTTTGCTACCACAATGCATTTGTTTTCACAGCATATAGAAGCTGGGATTCAGAAAGGACAACATTCTTTAGGAAAATAGCTGCTTTAAAATCACTATTTTTGGAGTTAAGTATGATGCAAATCTCCCGCAGCTGACAAACATTCTGCCACTGAAGGCTGAAAGAAGAGGAGGCCTTGAAGACTGCAGAACTCACTGTGTAGGTTTTCTATTTCAGTAAAACTGCCCACAAGAGCAGGAATCCCTGATTTCCTGTTACAAATCCTGCAAGGGAATGTACTATAAGAAATTAAGGTTAGCTTGCACATGGGTCTCTCTTTTTGAGAAATAAGTGTCTCCATAAGCTTTGCCTACTTGTTTGTATGCCTGAAAATATAGGTAAACTGAACTCTGTTTTGTTGATACTCACACCATCCTAGCACTTATTTTGATTTCCAGTGTGATAGAGACTTGTAAGGTGTTAGCAGTAAGGCAATACAGCTGAAGGAAACAGTCAAAGGGTTCCTGCCCACTTTTTACTGGCAACTGGAGTATTTCAGTGCACCAGAGGTAAATATCTATGAAGTGATACAACCTTTTTCGTAGTCAAAATACATCACACTGTATTTAGTGTAAGGCTTTTGAAAATCCTATTGCTTGAGAGCTGTTTCACTGAGAATGCTGTAAGAACCACAAGGAAAAAAATCCCACTAAAACTGGCAGTATCTAGTAATATTTCTCACAGCCACAAACAGCTCAGTTACTCTAGTTTCTCATCAAAACAGTCCTAATGCATTTTGTAATCATGTTGTCTATGTTTCTTCTCCCTGCTTGCTCAAAAGCTGTGTTCATTTGTCATGAGGCTAGAGATACCTACGAAGGGATTAGCAGCTGTTTATTGCATTTTTAATATTGCCCTTAAGTCTATGTATTCCAAAATACTTTGGACTCCCTCCACCTGTTTTTTCAATGCTAGTGGAGCACAGGTATGGTCACAGGAGTGTTAGCACAAGATTGGAGCCAAGGCTCACTGCACTCAGCAGGAGTTTATCTTTCAGGTTCTGGGGATTTCAGATCATGTCTATGGCCATGGTTATTTCACTTTAGACAACTTAACAGGAACTAGTTATAATTAATTTTCTTATTTTTTTTTTTCCCCTGGTGCAGGTGCATAATTAGACTTCAGGAGACATTTGAAATGCAACCACTGAGACATTTGATATAGCACACATACAATTTTCTTCAATTAGGAATGCAGAATTGTATTACACAGCACATTAAATGGCACATTAGCAGATGTAAATGCTTCCATTGAATTAAGACAGGTTAGTTTTCTTGTCAGGTTAATTTTTGTTACAGTAAATGAGTAGTTATCTGGTTTTGAACAGCACACATAAAAGAACTGATCCAACTTTTCTTCTCTACTTGGGGGTTCTAGAAGTGGACAAATATAGCTTTTCTACCTGGACCACTGTGTGCTATATGGCACATGAAAGCATCTGAGATGATAGAAAATATTCTTTCAAATTATGTGCCTAATTCCTAGGGAAAAAAAGTTTAAACTTCTAAAATGCTAAAGTAATTTAGATTTCTTTTGCAAAACTGCTCCAAATATTCTATACAGAGCATCCATGTTGTAAGAATTCACCATTCCTGGAAGTAAGCAAATTTAAAAAGCAGCTCAAAAGGTATTTACAGGAGAAAGACAGCAATGTAAAATGGGCGACCTCAACTCAGTTGAAAAATACTGAGTTATTCCCCAAGAGGTTTTCTCAGGGAAAGATATTTGTGTAGAAAGGCAGCTCTCCAGTTCAGGAGAACAAAGCAGGAGTCAGGAAATCAATGTAGAAGATACTGCTGGAGCAGAAGGGCTTGTTGCTGTGTCTCCATCTGCAGCAGATTATCTTGTCATAAAGATTTGTTTGCAGCAAAGCTGCACCTCAGGCAAACTGACCTCCCAGAGCCTTTTATTGTGTACCAGTGTCACTGGGAGAGTACAGCAACAAAACCCACAAGACGCCTCTGAGTTATGGAGGTCTACTCCCTAATCCACATCGTACCTGTGACTCATAACTCCTAACCTCCCACCCTGATTCCCTGTTGAGCCCAAATCCAAGCTTTTGAACTTTTCATGGGATAGAAGCTCAAATTTGTCACATGATAGCACTGAACCATGAGCCACCTGTGTTGATTACCTGCACTTCTTTGGTCCCTGAAGAGCAAGGAGAGTATCCTCCTTCTGAACAGCTCCTGAAAAAATCTTTCCTTGTTTTTGGAGTTGCAATTCATTATTAAAACTACTCAGAGACCTCATTGGGATCACAGACCTTGGCAAAATACTGTGTAGCAGAATCTCTGGAGCACTCCCACCTTGCGAAGACTCCACTGAAGGTTTTTCTAGTGCATCTCCTTCAGCAGGGAAGCTCCTTACTCCCAGGCCAGGCTCACCTGGGGTTTGTCTCAGATATATCAACATTGACATGTGCAGAGAATAAAAGCCAAGGCACAGTTCTCTGAAGCCACAGGGAATGGGCCAGGAATGTTTTTGGCAGCCAGGATGCTGGGTAATACTCAGCACCTCACAGGGAAAAACTGATGCAGCTTTTTTCCAAAGCCTGTTCCCCTTAAATGCTGATTCTGTCTTGCAGACCTGAGTTAGATTTCTGAGACATAGACTTGCAGACCAGAGCCCTTCCTGCCATCTGAGTTCTGCGTGAAACAGTGCAGGTCTGGCATTACAAAGCACAAGCCCCAGTCTGTAGAACTGGATGAAGTTTCTGCCTTCTTTCCTAGTCATTCTGCTCTTGCACTGACACACTCAAGGGCAGCCAGAGACAGAGCTGCCCTACCAGTATGAAAGAGTTACGATTCCCACTTACTTTTGCCTTCACAGTCCTCTGAGACTCCTCACACAGCCATGGAACACTGTAATATTTACTTTCCGAGCTCTTCATTGAGTCAGGTTTGAACCTACTCACTGCAGAAAGCATCTCAGTAATATTATCCCATTTTCTGACAACTTTTATGTTCATTTGCCTTTAAGCCAAGTCACTCAGAAATGAAAAATGAGGAGTAAACTCTTATTTTCAGAATCATGAAAGAGATCATGAGAGAATTTTCATTTCCTGATTGAAAGTCTTCTGATCTTAAGCAGTGGAAAAGCCACAGCCAAACCATACCTTTGCTCATTCATCTCAGCGTGTGAAATCAGATCATTACAAGCTGCAGCAGTTTATTCAAGCAGCTTTTGAAACACAAAGGACTCTGACTCAAATGGAGTTAATGGAGATGGGGATTTTTTTGTTTTTACTTACTGCTTCTATAACATGAAAAGTCATTCATATTTCCGCAGAGTGCTTGCTGATGATTATAAGCAGCAAAGCTTTGGATCCAGTTATACCTGTGCTTCCATCTGTTGCAGAAACCAATTCTATTATCATTATTTTCTTGTTAATGACTTACTTCTTGATCTCATTCCCTTGCTCTGTTCTTCATTGACAGTGTCAGTGGACTAGCTGCTTTTATATTCAAATGTCCTGAGCACAAAATACATTGCCAGTTGAATTATGCCTGTCCTGGGTGTTGAGCTGGATAGAAGAAAACACATTCATTTTCTACATCTTGTAATGAACTGCTTCTCTTGTTGCTGAGGCACATCATCTGACAGCAGCTCCTGGTTTGGGAGGATGTTTTTATATTCACTATGTGTCATTAATGCGCAATGTACTTATGCATGGTTACCTGGGAAAGGATCTGGTACTCTACCAGTTTTTGCTTCGCTTGCATATTCACAGTGAAAAATTGGTTTGTTCCAACAATACGACACCCACCAGAAGACTGTTCAATGGTATCTTTCCCCTTTTTCATGGATTTTGCAAAATGCAGTTGCATACTATTGAAGAAGATACTTTCTCCTGTCCTACAGTCTGAAGAATATTTTCATGTTACTTTTGGGTATTTTTCATGAGCTGCAGTGATGCTTCACATTAACTTATTGCCTAGAGCAGTCCTGCGTGACATTTGAAACTCAGAGACTTGTCTTTACCCATCATCAGTAAAACTCATGACCCCGTTCTATCTGAAAATACTTTTCTCTTTTTTCCAAGCTAAATTACTGATGTCTATTTAATTTTAACACCCTTTATGCCACCCCAGGATTTGTTCCCCTGTGGTCACCAGGCTCTCTCTGACACAGCCTGGTCAGGACAGAAATCAGCAACTTTCTGAAGGAGTGCAAAGAGAACTTAAACAATATCTGCACCTGGTGTTTGTATGTGAGCTGCATGGTGTTTGTCTTAGGATGTTTTTCAAGGGGTTGTTGCTTTTCCTTCACCAATAGGCTGAGGGAATGTCTTTGCTTGTTAAATTGCTGACCAACATGAGTCAACCTAATGAACTCATGTTTTATAAAAGTCGAGTTCTTTTCTTAATAAAGGCTTTTTAGCTTCTCCGCCTTCTGATGTATGGAGTCTCTTATTGTTGCTGAGTGAACTCTGCAGCAATATTCCCCCTATTGTGCTTTTTCTCCTTTGTCCACAGCAGCTGGGCTTTATTAGCTGCTCCTCTCAGTGCTGCATGGCTAGAAGACAGGTCCTCTGTTATGTGCCCTCACCTCTCTGCATGAAGCTGGCTTCCAAAAGGGCAGAGCAGAGTCCAGAGTCAGGCAGGTGAGGGAATTACAACAAATATAAATCTCACAGCAAATATAAATCTGGAGTAGGCTCTGTTGGAGAAGGTAACTTAATGACACTTCTATTTGCTGAAGAGGTCTCATGTACGTGCTCAGCAACATTCTCCCCACCCCACACCTTATGGTAGATGAACACGGAGTGGTAGAACTCACTGCCCATCACTGTGCTTCTGCCCAGAGCTGAGCACAGCAGCTCAGCAGCACCACTTTCCATCACATCAGATGATGAAAGATGTAGAAAGTAAGCAGGCATAAGAAGAAAGATCATCTGTGCTTACCAATCCCTCCAAACTGAAATGCAGTCTATTGCTTCTTCTTCCCCCTGACACTTCCACTAATGTCCCATATCTACTAAAGCAGATAGAGAATATGATGGGAGAGGAGAGCTGATGGCCTGCTTTACTGGTGAGAGGACTACTGTTATGTACCAGTTTATTTTTTTGGATATGTTGATTGGCAGCACATGAACAGATAGGAGCTGTCAATGCTTTAATATCTGGGAAAATTGAGTGGACTTTGCTGACTTTGGAATATAATGGCTTAAGGCATTTTTCCTCTCTCGACTATAATGGCAGGAGAATTTTATGCGATCTCTCTTTGCTTTCTTCAAGGCAAAGCAGATAGTTGAAATAAATATGTGTGTGTGAGAGAGATTATATTAATGTGGCTAAGGCTTGTAACCAGTTCATACATGTGGTGATATAGTAGTTGCAGTTGGGTGGAAGTGGTGGTAATGGTGAAGTTTTATGGGTATCTGGTAAAACATTTTGAAGCAATAAAGTAAAAAAGCTTTTAATGACTCATTCATTTAGTACTGTCATTTTAAACAGAGTAATGGCTATTACATTGGTGGTTTTATGTTTGCATTTGAAAGCAGATTTTCAATAATAACAAAGCTGGAATCAGTCCAAGTCAGATCATATGTACAGTTAAAAAGCTACATAGTAAAAGATAGAGATAAGACCTTTCATTACTGATGTGCAATAGAAAGTCCTAAGAAAAATGAAAAAATAATTTGATGTCTCTTCCAACCTCCTTAATCCCCTTGTGGAGATTGTGCTTGTTTGACCTGATCTAAGTAGGTTTAGCTCACTTTGTTGTTCCTGGAATGTATTACTCCAAATGCTAATGCCAGTATATTTACTTTATTTATACAATCTGCACCACAGTAGCAAGAATACCCAGCTTTTACATCCTGTAGGTAATTTTGCTGTTTCTTATCCTTCCAGATATGCTTATGGTTTTCTGCTTTATTATTATACTCTAGGACTTCACAAATAGCATGAGAAAAGCAATAAAATGAGTGCATTGAAATTTCAGTATTAAGCCAATAAACACTGAATATGTAATGACATTTTCATTGTCTACAGCAGTGGTACTGTTTCAAAGAATCAATAGGAAACAAAGGACAACTGTACTTAATCTCAGCTAGTCCTGGTCTTGTCTGCCTGAAGTCAATCATTCACTGTCTGAAAGGTACACCACTGGACAGCACATTTACCCTTACTAATGCAAAGGGTGCCCCTGACTTTTCCCCTGGATTAGCTGCTGAATTAGCAGAAGGTGGTTGACAGGCTGCTCCAGAAATGGGGAATTGTGAATGAGAGGTAAATCTGAACCTCTGGCATAGTCCTGATGCTGCTCCTGATGTTGGATGCAAGGAGCCAGCAGGTCTGTACACAGTGGTCCAGCTGTGTGCAGGGTGCTCCAGCCTAGCTCTGAACTGTCTAGTACAATGCAGCTGGTGAAGGGAAAAAAAAGGCAACTGGTTGAGTTGGGGTTTGGCCTGACAGTTTACCAAAATGATTCTCAAGAAGCTAAATTTGGATTAAAATATTCAGATTTTGGACCAGTTAGGCATGCTGAACGGAATCAAATGAGCCACAAGCACAAGGAGGTATAGGCATCTATAAGCTTGTAGAAATTCCTCATTTTCATCTTTGTTTTTGCTTTTCCAAGGAGAAGATTCATATCTGCAATAATTCTGCGCCTTTGGACTTCAAAATAAAGCAAGAGAGAGAAAATGATTGTGCAGAGAAAAATCAAGAGTCAACTCTGTGTTTATATTACTTTTTATTATGAAATGGCATTCTGGAAGTTACCAAGACCAGAAAAAGTTATAGAAAAAAGCTTTTTCTGCACTGAAGATGAAGATGTTTTAAAAAATTTGCCTTATGAAGTTACTGGTACACATGTTTTGAAAGGCTTCACTCAGCCTATCAACCATCTTCATAATGTTGAGGACTACTAAAAGGACAACACAGTTGCATTTACTATATTTGGTCACATTGTAAATATGTACCCCCAAGAAGGATGACAGGCAAGTTAGTAAATGAATGGTGATTGGGTTCATTTTGTGGTGTTTACTTTTTGAGATCATCATAATACTGTACAGCATTAAGTGTAATTCCCTGTGGAAGGTACCAGTCCCTCAGTACTCAATTTGTTTATCTATTCTTAGTTGTAGACATTTAGTGAAAATAATAATAATAACAATAATAATAATAAACCAGCAATATCCTTTGCCACCCCAGTGAACATAAAAATTAATAATCTCAGATTCTATATTCAACCTGACACTGTGAGCAGCGCAAATATGCTACAAAGTCTATCTTTACATTTATTTGCAAATGTGTATAGATATGCTTCATATAAATTAATCCTCTATTTCATTATAAGGAAGGAATTATGTCTGTGGTCAAAAGGGTGGGGTACAGTTAATCTGATTTAGCACAGCATGGGAAAAATTAATTGAAAGTCAGAACTGCATAGTGTTTATTAGAAAGTAATTTCACACCAGCTCAGGATTAGCATGGTAACAGGTGACAATAGGTCATTACTATGTTAATTGAAAGACAGCATGCTTTTATAAAAAAAAAAAAAGAAAAAAAAAAGAAAAAAGGGATAGAGACAAAATGAAAAGGAAAAAAATATTAAAATGTGATATTTTATCTAGGATTGGGCTGTAGTTCTATGGGATGTTCTAGGGAGAAGATAACTTCTGAAAAGAATTCACTGGCTTTTGGTGATAACCATGCATTGTTCACTGTGCCATGAAGCATGGCAGATGCTCATGCACATCTCCTGCATGAGTTAAGCTGGTTACCTCTCTTTCCACAAGAACAGGCTGCACCTCCAAAGCTATGGCCTGACATTTTCAGCTTGCTGACACTGCACACTGGCCCAAGCAGGTGGAGGCAAAGGTGGGCATGAGGGAAGCGGAGCCTATCTATTTACCTGGCTTGCCCAGAGTCGCTGGGAACGATGAGATTTTCCAGAAGTGTTTAACAGAAGAAAAGACTCTGGTTTTGCTACTTGATGAAAGGATTAATAAAATAAAGTCTTTCAAACTGCCAATGGAAAATTGCCTGTCACTTCAATAGCACGCTGAAGCGTGAAGCTGGGGCAAGCTCATCCTTCCACTTGAGCTGCAATGCCATCATCCCAGCTCTGAACGGGGATGGGTGCTGCAGTGCTCGGCTGCTCTCCTGCTGTGCAGCTTGACAGACACCGGCGTGTAGGCATTTCCCACTATACGCTGCAACCTGACTAAGCAGTCTGGAGCTGCCAGCTTCAGCCTGTCAAAAGAAATCAGGAACCTATTTTTCCCCTTTTATCTGCATAACAGCAAAAGGTGCTAAATCAGTTTTGGGGGCAGAAGATCATTCTGAAGGTTTTTCAGTTGACAGAATACAAAGGGCACAATATGCACTTGCACCGAGGTGAGCAAGACAGAAAAGAACTCTGTATTAACTGCAGTCACTACAAAAGGTTCTTTGCTAATGGCAAGTTATAATTTAAACAAGGATTCTTTCTGAAACCAAAACAATACACCTATGTAATGAAGCTAGCTCTTGTTCAAAGTAAATGGAAATTCAGAGGTACATCTGGGACCTGAAAATCGGAAATTCTGATTTTATTTCCTGGAAGAATTTAACGTCTTCAGATACCCTCATGCAGCCTGATAGATGAGCTGATGAGGAATGTGACCTTTCTGTTCACCCTGCTTCAAAAAAGTTTGCAATTCAGTCTGACACACTCTGTTGTAATATGTTAATTTCAAAGCAGTTCTGCCACAAACATTAAGAATGATCCCTGAGACCTTTGCATCCCAGAATACAATCCTTCCATGCTTCATTCTCACCTAAAAACATCCTGATTTAGGTGCCTACTTTTCTAATAAAGGTCAAAAGAAAGGAAACTGTAAATGTTCTTTGGTTTCTTACTAAAAAGAAAAGAGCTCAGACAGAAGACGGTGGCCTTGCATTCAGTGCAGAATACAATGTGATGTGGTCTGCTGAGTTAGAGAGAAAAAGAGTAATGCTGCTTCTGGTCAGGTCACACACCATCATCTGCAAACCTAAACTACTGCAGGGCTAGGGTAATAATGCAATACAAGTACCCTTGCAGGTAGAAGAAGTACTTGTATCCTCCTCCTCAACCACACAAAAAAGCAATATAATAGAAATATTTGCTCAACTCCAGCAGAAAAATCTCTTGGGATAATTAGGACAAAACACGGTCTCAGGTCTGGCTATGCCCAGGAGAAATGATCTTCTGGATGACAAGACAGAGTTGTAAAGTGGAAAAGTAAGTGATCAGGTTTGCCTCTACAAATACAACATTTCAAAAAGTATATTAGGGCTGGTGGTTTCTTTTTTTGGCCAAGGTCTAATTATTGCTCAATAGAAGCATCCAATTATTATGATGATTATTAATGGTTTGTCATGTCTTTGCATCTCAGTTGCAGTAAGTAGAAACCTGGTCTCAGGCACTTGCAATAGGTGCCTCTGCTCTGATGTTATTCCTCCTCTGCAGCCAGGAGGAATCATAAGCAACAGTGCTGCTCCCTGCTCATCCCACTGCCCCAGCTCAGCACCTTGGGGCCAAGCTGAGCCACCCACCGCCAGGGCCTTCCCCTGGGAACTGCCAAAAAGTCACAGCCAGCACGTCCCCTCCCCTTGGGCTTGCGGTTGCGACGGCGGCTCTCTGGCAGCATGCAGGCAACACGTAATTGCTACAGGCAAGAGTAGAGCCGAGGGACTTTGATGCAGCAGCAGTGGTGTCATTGCTGTCTCAAAGTGCCACTGATTCCCTTTCTGACATGTTCTCCTTTCTGATCTCCATTTATTTAAAACAAAGTTAAACAAAAAAGAAATAAGAAAATATTCAAACTCTCAAGCAAGGAAGAAAGAGTGGCAAGAAAAGGATGTTATAAATCTGTTGGCAAAACTGATGAGACGAAAGAGGAAAAACCTGTGTATGAAGCTGCAGCAAATGTAATCTGAAAATGTTTCTAAAAGTAATTTCCCCCTATTCATTTGTTCTTGGCTGTCTCTGCTGTTTACTCTGCTGTTCTGTGATCTTTAGCAATAACAGTTCCATTTAAACTGTGCAGAAAGGACTTTGTCTTCTCACCTTTCTGTACAGCTCAAGGATAGCTTACACAGCCGTGTTACGGCTTTGCCCTTTCCAGATGAGGAATATGTTGATTTGGTTTCAGCTCATTAACTCTCTAGGGAATCTCTTCCAGCTTAGCTGTCTGCAAGGCAGGAATCTCCCATACTTCAGGATCAGGGCTTTTATCCTCTTTAAATTTCTGAATGGGTGCCCCAACAGGCACAGACACTGCAAGGAAGCCCAACGAGCTGGATGATGTACTTCATTGGAAATGAGCATCCTCTCTGGGGATAATGAAATTTTGTGTGTTGCATTTGGTTCTCTGGGATTCATAAAGGTTATCAGTAAGGCATTTATAATAAAAGTTCTTCCTGCTTTTCCTGGCATGCATAGGGAAGATGGGAGTGTTATCATTCTGACATTTCTGTCAGAAGTGGTATTTGAACCACTGGATGATTCCGACAAATGCCACTGCTGTCATCTGCTGCTCAGTTTTAATTATATCTGACTGAGTCTTTCAATGGCAGCAAGCAGAAAACTTAATTAGTTGGTTTAAAGGCTGATCTTCAGAGTTTGAAGAACCCAAACAGCTTTGCAGTATTTATGCATGGAGACTGCCATTTTCAGTTTGATGATGCAACTCAGAAGAATTAACGATCCCACTCACAGAAAGGAAAAACAGAGAAAGACTTAAAAAAAATATACATCTACAAACCCCACAGTTTTTGTACATGGCATATCCGTGAGGCCACCTCGTGCCTAAGAAACTGCTGTGCTGGCTCACAGGTGGGTCTCAGACAAATGGTAGCAGAATGCAGGCGAAAGATTGGGTGCTCCTGGGAACATACAGCAAATGAACATCTGTTACCTTAAACAGAATGTATATGT
This sequence comes from Phainopepla nitens, assembly GCA_013400175.1. Classification (NCBI taxonomy): domain Eukaryota; kingdom Metazoa; phylum Chordata; class Aves; order Passeriformes; family Bombycillidae; genus Phainopepla; species Phainopepla nitens. The sequence goes on along the minus strand of VXBQ01007007.1, from coordinate 234,819 downwards.
TTATCCTGCAGTGGACTGCAAGCACTGCACTATCTGGGAAGACTGAAAGGCTGGCATTTTCTCATACACCAGTGCACTGTTCAAACAAGCTGCTTGAAAGGAGATTGCATTAACAATTTATACTACCCCTGTGTTTGCTTTCACACTGTTAATATGATTATATTTCTCCACTATATCCTGGAAAAACAAGCATTAGTAAGATGCAATGTCAAACTGCTAATATGATGCAATTAGAAGCTAATATTACATTCACATACTGGTTGCAGGTTGCCTGTGGGGAAAAAGCCCAGCAATTGAAAATACATTGTTTTGTTCCAGAAACCCAGGGCTCTGGGTTTGGGCACCCTCGTGCAGATGTGGACTGATGGGCTTTGATTGTCTGTGAGATCACATCTTCTGGACTGGTTCTGCCAGTGTCCTTTAGGATATTGCCAGATTTCATCATTTGCAGGGAATGGGTTGGATTTTATATATAAAATGTTCTAAGAGCTCTGTTCGAGCTGTAGTTGTAAAGCAAAGCACCTGATAACTTACACTGCCCACACGACTGATCAGCTCTCATTGTCCTTCCCTGCATTCAAAAGCTTTGTACTTAAAATTTTGTTGACCACTGAGTCATAGAGCCACTGAGGCTGGAATGCACATCTAGAGATCTCCCCATGCAACACCCTTCTCAAAGCAGGGTCAGTTAGAGTCGTTTGATCACAAGTGTGTGTGTTTAATTAGGTTTTGAATATCTCCAAGACTGGAGACTCTCCAACCTCTCCGGACATCCTGTGGCAGTGTTTGACTATGCACATCAAATAAAAGCTTTTTTTGTGCTTAATCAGATTTTTCTCTATTTCAGTTTTTTGTCACTGCCTGTTATTTTTTTGCTGATCCCCACTGAGAATAGTCTGACTCTATTGTCTTTTTTCCCTCATCAAGTATTTATACACATTGATTAGACTCTCCTGAGATTTCTCTTCCCAGGCTGAATTGACAAAGCTGTCTCAGCCTGTCCTTTTTTGACAGGTGCTCCAGTCCCTTAATCATATGAATGAGTCTTAACTAGACCCAGTCTAGCATGTCCAGGTATGTGGGGGGAACCCAGGACTGGATATGGCACTCTTCACTGACATGGGCAGGGCATGTTGCTGGCTCATGTTCAACTTTCGTGTACACAGGATTTTCAGCAAAACTGTTATCTAGACAGAGGGCCTCCAGCATACACTGGGGCATAAACTTAGTCCTTCAGAGCTTGGCATTTCTTCAGAAGGTGCCAGTTGGTCCATCTCTCTAGCCTGTCCAGGTACCTCTGGATGGCAGCACAAGCACCTGGAGTGTCAGTAACTTTTTCCAGTTTTGTATAGTTTAAACCTGCTGAGGGTGCACTCTGCCACATTGCCCAGGTCATGAACGAAGAGTTAAGCAGAGGACATGGGAGAAATGGCTAAGGAAACTTTATGGCTTTTGTCACTGTATTCTTCAAAGCAACAAATCTAGTTGAGCTCGTCCTGCCTGGATGGTGATTGCTGCTCTGCTCAATGCAAATCTCCTAGACTTACACAGGTCCATGAACCCATGTAGGTATGTGACTGTGATGAAAAGTGTGCAGTCAATTTCATTGGTCTCCTTCTGCAAGCAGAGAGGGCCTTTTGTCCATCTCTCTTCTGCTCTATCAATGGGATAATGAAAATATCCTCCTGCTGTGAGGGAAACTTCTCCTCTCCTCTTTCATGGATTTCCTTGGTGACTGACCCATCAAGATGAGTATAAATAAACACTGTAGCATTTTAGAGGAGTTTAGTTAAAGAAGCTCATTTTGCCTTGAACAGTACTTTTGCCAGTGGGCATAAAGCACTGTATTTATAGGATATATGATATGTTTTGTTTATCTTTCACATTTTATATCTGAAGATTTTCCAGCAAAAAAACTGCTGCAGTTACAGTAGGTCCCACTGTGGCATGGTGGTGCACGGAGCTGCTGTGGATGTGAGTCTATGCAGGGGGCTGTGAGCACAGTTGCTTCTCTACAAATACAGCCTCCTGCAAACTGGTGCTCTGGTACTAAGCTAAGCATGCCAACTATGTGGTAGAGGATACAAGAAATCACCTTCTTTATCCTTAAGTGCTGAAATTACTGCATGCATTTTCCAGCTGCAGAATACTGCATCATGTTCATTCTTCAGCATCACCATGAAGAAAAGAGACCATCACAGCATCTGCTACTCCTTCTCATCCTTCTTACTCCTCCTTCCACCCATGGTTCATGGAAGCCAAGCTAAGCTAGGCTGATTTTTTTCATTAGAAGTTCTTAGGCTATGTTCATAAGGAGTTTAATAGTTCAACTTTGTTTCGCTGCCATGTTCACAACTGAACATCTCTGTGCTGTGGCATCCTGCTGAAGGAGATGTGGCTGGTGAGCAGCCCTGCAGAAAGGAATCTGGGGCATGCTTCTTGGCAACAGCCTTGACGTAAGTCAGCTGAATGCCCTGGCAGTCAGGAAGACAAACTCCTTCCTGGGATGCATCAAGCACAGCATCACCAGCTGGTCGAAAGAGGTGATTGTATTCATCACTGGTGCGGCCTCACCTGGAGTGTTGTGTGCTAGACTCCACAATTCAAGAATAAGGTCCAAAGGAGAGCAACAACATTGGTGAAAGGGATGTACTATGAGGCATGGCTAAAGGCTTTGGGTTTGTCTAGTTTGGAGAAAAGCAGGCAGAGGTGTGACCTCCTCACTCTCTACAGCTTCCAGTGTAGAGGAGGTGGAGAGGGAGGCGGTGATCTCATCTCCCTAGGATCCAGTTATGGGCATGTGGGAACGGTGTGACACTGCACCAGGGAAGATTGGGACAGGGACATCAGAGATCATTTATTTACTGAGAGGATGGTCAGACACTAGGCTTCCTAGAGATGTGGTCCGTGCCTCAATCATTTGAACAATGCCCTAAACAGCATGCTTTAACTTTTGGTCAGCCCTGGATTGGTTGGTCAGCAGGACTAGATGATGGCTATAGGTCCCTTCCAACTGCTATGTCCTCTCCCCCAAAACCTCAGGGCCTCACACACTTTGGTATTTTTTACATAAACCTCCTGCTAGGCAAGTAGCAGCATTCTCTCTCTCTCAAGGAAGTAGAACTGGAATTCACTGAGATTAACCATGATAAATCCACATTTTACAGGGCATCAGTGTTTTCAGAGGAACTGGGGAGTGAAATGGCCACATGGTCAAAGTGTCTTGCTGAGGCTCCCACGATGCAGTGAATCTCCTTTCCTTCTAAAAACATTCAGGTAAATGTCAGTATCCTCTTTTTGTGAAAGCCTCTCATAGCCCATCCCTGTGCTTGATGATGGCTGCAGTGTATGCCAGTGAGAACTCAGCCTTTTGACTGAGCTGTCATTCTCCATTATCCAGCTAACACAGTGATTTCTGTATTATAGACCCATTATTTGACACTGAACATACGTGGTTAATACATTAGGTAAAGGGATACTGAGAATACTGTGCTGCCTTTAGCAAGGAATATTGGATGCTTTTGTCTTTGAAAAGTCCCACTGGTATTTCCTTTCTGAATGGCTTTAAATTGCTTACTGGAACTAAAATGACACTTTTTGTCCAATTCTTTCTTGATTTTACCCACGAGGTACATAGAACCAGTTGATTAAATCACTTGGTGCTTTTCTCTGTCTAAGATAGACACATGAGTTTCCCAGCATATGCACTTAGGATTCTTTAAAAACAGGTGAAAGAGGAGCATTTCATACACAGCTACCTGTTTTCTATCCTTTTTTTGAAATGCATTAACACACTTTAAGAGAGACTTTTTTTACTTTGCTAAAGCTATATAAAAGTTAGGTGTTCAGCTTGAATTAGTTGGACAAATGTCCTCCAAAAGACATCCTTCCTAAAGAGAGAAATCAGCTGTCTTTTGGAGGTGTCTCCTCTGTGTTTCTGGAGCTAACTTAAACTCTTAACCTAGATCGCTAATTTAACAATTAATTAATCTCAATTTTGAGGTCACTATACTCAGATGAGGCGATACCCACCAAAGCCTGTGAAAGCTTTCAATATTTTTTTTTCATTTTGGCATTTTCTCCCTTTTAATTTTGCAAGACAGGCAAACTCTAAGGAACATCTTGGTTTTAGATACTCCAGAGATTATGAAAGTGCAAAAGCAAGACAAAAGAAAAGAATAATGCTGACTTCTTTTATCTCACTTCCAAACCTCCTAATATGCATATACTTGTTTGGTAGTGGGAACCACTTTGGATCCACTTCCATTCCTCAGACAATGGGAGTGCAAAAACTGCAGTGGACGTTAATCCTTTTCACACTAGTAGAAACGGTGAAGCATTCAAATTTGCACTGAAAATTGAGATGAGGTAAAAGATGAGACATTCTATAAATATAAACCCTTTAAAATAAAATAATACAGATGACATAGAAGTGTAAAAATTGTTACTGACATGAATAATTCACTAACTATTGAATGGTATAAGTCACTAACTAATGTGTATTATGTGCCATTTAATAGTGGATGTATCTGAAGAAATATGGAAATTGGAATACTTTAATAACTTTATATATGAAAGATGATGAGACTGCCTAAATGATTAAGAGGAAGATATGTTATAATGAACTAAAGCCACTCGAGTGTAAGGTAATTTTAATTCAAATCTCCATCTGCTTATGTATAATTAAGACTCATTTAACAAGTTAATGCCTAACAGAGAGAACTGATAAGTTTGGTATTAAAGAGCTTAAGAGAAGTAAATTAAACTGTCGAGTTTGAGGAGCTTTCATTTGAATTCCCTGTACCTAACCAAAACACAATCTTCCAGGTGCATTTCTTTACCCTGACTATGCAGCCAGGTCCCAAATTTGTGGAGAAAAAGGAGATGAAAATCATAATATCTTTGTTATATTTTCATTTTAAATATCAAGTCAGGAGTTTGACAGCATCTTTGCTCATATGAATATTTATACTGTTCAACCTGCTCTTCATATAGTGTCTATACACCAATATGAAGATACTTTTCATTCCATCAGAAAAATTTATACATTGCAGAGATTGCCAATGGGGTTAAATAACTTATGAAAATAAGAGGATTGCCTTTGATGTGCAAAGAAGGTAATATTTTCATCAGTGGTAAATTTTATGTGCTATTCATCCACTTAGTTTTTTCTTTCAGTCTTACTCCAAATATCTTTCCTGCAAGGTCCAGTAGTCAAAACAGCGGCTTCAACCTTTTGATCTTTCATCATGCAATTTTAATCTTTTGGCTTCTTCTCCACTGTCAAGATGAGAGTTTCCTATATTCACTTATACTTAAAATTCTCTGTGTTTTCAATTTTTTGTCTTTTTCTTTTTTTTTCACTGGAGCCAGACATCAGCTTTGATTTGCTCCTAGTGCTCTGGAATAAGTTAGACATTTTTGGGAATGTACTGGAAGAAAAAATACCACAGTATGTCTAATGCTTATTCCAGTGCAGATGCTCCCAAGTGATGACAAAGTATTAAAGCTATGGGGTTTGATGACCAACATCTGATCTCAATAAATGCTTAACATAGACACTGCACTAATTGAGGTTTACTGTTTTGTTCCTAGGCCAAAAGAGACTTTAACAGCATTCTGGTTTAGTATCAGTCTACATGCAGAAAAAATAGGGACAGAATTGTTTAAAATCTGTTAGAGTAGAACCAATGTCTTACTTCTCAAATTGAGTTTTGGGCAATGGAGGTCCTTAAAATTCAACAGAAAGTGAAATACCTCTTTATGTATATATCCACAGATTAATACAATTTACTGTTTGTATCTAGTCTCTTCATTGTAAAAGCATATGGGTTAATAAGCATTTTCATATCTGTATCTCACGAATAAGTGAGCATATGTTTTAAAAGGTCTTCCTTTCGTCCAACATTTAAAAAATGCATTCTGTACTGAACCATCACCAAAGACATTTGCAGCACATTTCAGTAGAATGACCTTCAAGTGGCACAGGAAATGTGCCAAATGAACCAAACCACCTAACTGACTACAGATGAAAATTTACAGTAAAAGGTCTCCACTTGAGTCAATAGGCTGATCTATGAGAAAAAAAAATTTGTTTCATTTAGTGAAGCCCCCCCCTTCACCATTTTTTACTTCTCAAGTTCATAAGTCTTGCTTCTAGAAGAAAAAGGAAACAAGG